>JAYKKT010000072.1:9917500-9987500 GCA_036023115.1 Brasenia schreberi
TTAAATGGGAAGCTAAATACATTAGTGGATGCTTTTAAAAGGCACCAACTTGCACCTGGAATCGACCTCAGAGGGGAACCAATAATGGCAGTCGTGAGAATCTTGATCAGGTTGTCTTCTACTTTATGGCTAGCCTGTGCATTCAGCCAAAAAAAGTTGGGACTTCCAAACTATGCTCAGCATGGGTCCAAGAAGACTGAAAGCTTTTCATGTCTTTCTGACGATGGTAAAGCACATCATCCTGATCCAGACTGATCATTTTCAGGAACTTGCATTGCAATGATAGAAACAGTGAGCTCACGATTATTGGAAATGGTTCAGCCATGATCAGTGAACAATATTGGCTCTACTGATTAGTTCAGTAACAAATTTTGTTTAATGATAAATTTTTATGTGCCTAAGATTAGGAGCCGGAATTGATATAGGGTTTGCATTCAAGTCTAATATAATTCCCATCGGATTGCCCAGTTACATCATGATATATATATATATATATATATATATATATATATATATATATATATATATGTGTGTGTGTGTGTGTGTGTGTGTGTGTGTGTGTGTGACCTAGACCATTGTTTTCTGCGTCTGACTCTTGAGCCAATTAAGCATGTCGACTCCATATATGTGTGTGTCCGATTGTTCGCATAGATCACCCAGACCATTGTTTTCTGCGTCTGACTCTTAATCCATGTCAACTCACTCGTATAGGTCTACTGTCCATCATGCATCTTTCTTTAGTTGAGTGCGTCAATACCATCGTCCTACAAATTTTAGCCAATTAAGTCTAAATATCAAATCGAGAACAGTGAGTTTCAAGTACATTTTTTTCACTAGTTTTTCGAACTGGAACTGGATTGGATATTGACTTCGGTCTTGATAAATCCGGTTAGACCCCTGGTAGGAATGCATCAAGATGCTGTCCTAATTCCGTCTATTGGCATCTGCATTGAAGATCATTTAGAAATTTTTCTTAAAAAAGAGAAATAAAAAAATTAATCGTGTTTCGAGTCTGTCAACCTTAACTATGCAGTATTATTTATGTACAGATTAGTTGTTAATAACACGTTTAACCATATACCTGAGCTCGCTACACTCTCTCGGTGTCCCTTAGGGTGTGCTTCCTTCTTTCACGTACATATAACTTAAACCAGATCATGGCTTACCCATCAAGCAATTTGCTTGATCAACTATTTATGTGGTCTGTGCCTTTAGAAAACTCCAATTCTAGGGTTTGGCCTCATACAATAATACAAAGTTGGTTCCGTATGCATTGATCGTTTTCATTGAAGCCATTTGGGTTTCATTCATGTTAGGAGCGTGGCTCTCTCATTCACACACATTGTGCTCCCCACTAAATTTGATATGCATCCCGGCAACTCCTTTTCTCAATAGTGATTGATCCATTTAGAGAGGGATAAGGTTGTGGGTCTTTCCATATTCATGAAAATCGGAACCTTCAAATCAAGGGTGATCCTTATGCAGCTCGAGCTCGACTCATTTAAGCTCGAAATGAACTCATTCCTCTAGCAAATGAGTCAAAAGAAGCTGAACATGTAGGTCAAGCTCAATGAAAGATCGGGATTGGCTCATTTAAGAAGCTTGAGCTTTGAACTTGTTTGGTTAATATTTGTGCACAAATATTAAGAAAAGGGTCACATGCATACATCACATAAAAGAGACTTTAAGAAGCTTGAATATATATATGGGTGCAGTCAGATGCATGAAAAAAACATTCATATGAAAATAGTAGGCAGACATGCACAAAACTAACCAGAATGCCAACTCTCTTTTTGGAGGTTAGAATTATGAAAGTACCATCAATACAGTTATATGCATCACATTACAACCACTCATCATGTTGTTGTTTCCTATAGAAGCACTCGTGTCATGATGATGACATTAAATGGCAGGACTCAGGAATTTCTTTGGGATGAGGCACACTTATATTTTGGGTGAGATACATTTATATTTGGCGTCCACAAAGCACGTGTATTTTTTATATATAGTGGTAAACCAAAGAATTTTTCAGATTTTGAAAGAGGCACATGCCTCACCTCTCCTTAAAGTGAGTCCACCGTTGATACTCGTGATTGTGGCTTCTATATAGATTCTAACACTAACATGATTAACATATAAACCCCCGTAGCTAATTATCTAAGATAATAAGGTTGCGATCCTGTATGTCTCTCCTACTGCCAAGAGAGAAAGAAGGTGGATGCGTTTAAGGGCTGCCAATAGGAATTAGAACTTAGTTTGAAACCGTGCATCTGGATTGTATTGTACCCTAGAGCTAGGCCGTTATTAGTCAAGTGGGAGGATAAACAGATACAGAATCTGCAAAATAGCAGTAATCATTTAGAGTTCATGAATTCCCCATAAAAAGTACTAGCTTATGTTCCTCCTAGCTTATATTCCTCCTTGTTGAAACAAGGTTTTTGTGTAGAATGGAGGCTCTATATTTCCATCTAAAATTTAAAAAAAAAATTCTAAAATGAAAAAACATGACAAAGCAGGGCAAAAACACTATATTATGCTATGCATTGGAGAGCCAATCGCTAGCATGTACAAAAGACGTATGAAGTAGAAATGAGAAAATGTTGAAATATGTACATGTGCATCTATGCATACAAAAATATATAGATATATCTATAGAGAGAGAGAATGGAGGTAGTCTACACTCAATACTGAATCTTATTTTGTATGGTTCTACTAATTCAATCACCAGCCGTTGTTTTCCATCATATTTCACTACTTTTTAGCTACTCGAAATTGCTTTTCACCTATCAAAACCATCACTACTACCACCTAAAAATCCTAAATATTTATATATATAGATGATAAGTTTGCTCCATTCAAATTGATAACACATATGAGTTGGGGTGGTTGATGAGACTTAGGAAAGATGTCAGGGACAATGTTGTAAAAACCATATTGGTGCTCATATCGCACTGGCAGTACGATATGATGTAAAAAAATTGTATTAAAAAATCAATCATTATAAAAAATTATAAAAATTAAAATTAATGAACAAACCATATATAACATGAAGAAGCATCCATACTATAACAAAAACATCTCCTAATGAAGTTATGAACAAGGCTACAAACATCCATATTCCATACCATTAACGTGAATAGAATACCGAATACATTTGAAGTTTAACTTAATAAACAACACAATTATAAGTACAACTTACAGTCATCAAATATTAGAACGTTACAAAGTTACAAATTAAAGTTAAAACAAGTTACAATCATCCACAACATGAATCATAATCAACAAAAGCATTATAATCAATGTAGTTAGGATCACCATCATCATCATCTCCTCCCTCTTCCTCCTTCATAATTGGATTTGCCCATCCAACACCTTCATTTTCATCATTATCTTCAACTCCATGTTATGCTTCGGTTTGGAGTGTGTTCCAGTTTTTCATCCTCTAAATTGATAGGGGACTCCTCCTCTTCGACTCAATCTTTAAGAATATCAACATTTTTGTAGCTTAACGGGTCATATGGTACCTTCCTTCCTCTTCTTACATCCGTTTGCATTTGTTTGTAAATAAAGAATATTTAAATTATAAAGAATATCAAATGTAATATAATCACATCAATCATTCATTATTAATAAGATTAAGAAAGAACTAGGCAACAACAAACAATATATATTTTAAAATTATTACATTTGCCTTAACTTCATGTTATAGACAACATATACCAAATTACACAATCGAGCATGCTCCAGTCTATTTCGCTTTTTCATGTGAATGCATTCGAAAAAGCTCCAATTCCTCTCGCACTAACTCGAACTAAATGTTTGGTTCAATATATGTTCAGCAAACCTTGCCAAGTTCAGTGCATATACACCAAAATAAGCTTACTATTCATCTAAAATAAAATACGATAATGATTAATAGGAAACAGTGAAACACTCAAAGTCAATCAACTAATAACAGTGAAACACTCAAAGTCAATCAACTAATAACTTAAATTAATATCGATAAAAATACAATACCTAATCACATTTGGGAGCAGAGTTGGATTACAATTTGCCTTCGAAAATCTCCAACACTCTATATATACTTACTTAATTCTAAATGGATATTACAATGACTAGATGAATCTTCAACAAGGTCAATTGCATTTAATATATCATTTTCACTTCTTCATCCTCCATAAAATTAGGAGAAAATTGAATAGAAGGATTAAAGAAATATATAGCGCATGCAAATCATGATGCATTTGACAGTTTCAACATGTATCAATTATCTTTTAAACCTTCTTTAGAAGTTACCACTTGCGGTCAAGGTTTACTTGTATTTCCAATTTGGCTTTATAAGGCATAGTTGATCTATCTTCACTATCCACCATCCTCATTACCTTAACTAAAGTTACAGTCATCCTCAAAAATTTATTGCAACTTTCCCAAAAATAAGCATTGAAAACATCTACCACGACAATCCCCTCCATCTTTCTAAACCAACTAATAGAGCCTCATTCATCAGATGCAAACAATTTTTTTAATGCATTTTCTTTATAACAAGACTTGCACAGTAATAACATTTGTAGCAAATCTTATCAATGAAGGCCTAATCAATTCCCTTTCACCTTTATGGATTCGCATCAAATGCAATCCAAAAGAATGATTATAAATAAACTTTATAACATTTCTGCATGCATCCATAGTCCCTCTTATTTCGTTGATTGTACTCAAATCTTTAAGCATTAAGTCTATGCAATGTACAACACATGGAGTTCATACTAAAGATGTATGATTTGCCTCAAGCACCTTACCAGGTGCTCTAAAATTTACAGCATTATCAATAATGAATTGAATAATATTTAAAACACTTACTTTCTCGAAAATAAGAAGTAAATTATCTGCAGTTTTATCAATATAAAAAAAGTCATATGATTTCAAAAATAATGTGCCTTTGGGATAATAAACTAGAAAGTTTACCAAAAACTTACGCTAACCATCTTTCCAATCATCAATCATAATAAAACATCATGTATCCTTTCATGACTCCTTAAATTTAGAACTCCATGCATTAACAATATTAACCCATTTCTGCAATAATGCGTCCCTCAAAACATTATAAGTAGAGACTTTATAATCTGATCCCACACTAGCAATAACATCCACCATACTTTGAAAAAAAATGAGTTTATAACATTGAAAGGGAGGCAATTTTCATAAAAAAAATCAACATACTTCAAATCTACTTTTTCAATTACTTTCTTTGAAGTCATAACTGATCTAATGCTTAGTTGAACTCCACAAGTCGTACATGGGAAAAAATAAAGGTATTTCACTACCTCTAGCTCTTACTCCTCCTCTAGTACCCCTCGTTAGCATCGGGCGAGTAGGAGCTCTTACAGTATAACAAGAACAAACTCCACTATATTACAATCAGAACATACACTTTTCCTTTTTCTCGCCTTTTCCTCCCTTCTTTAGTCATCGCTTCTTTCATCTCAATTGTACCATAGAATTCATCACCACCATACATCCTTAAGCAGATACATCTTCAAATGATTGAGACATATCTCAACTACTTATTTTTGCCCTCTCTCTCACCCTTAATCTTTTTTTCTCCTTCGAAGCCTCCAATACCTACTCAATCTCGTACTTTACTATTTAGGGAACCTGAGGACATGCACTAGCATCCTTCTTGATTCTCATAAGGTAGTGCTTCATACGAGAAATACCTTCATGTTTTACTATATTACAAAACATACACTTGTTTACAAGCTTATTACCTTCATACACCGGAGTGCAATATTTTCATTTCGGATCGACTCGATCGGAAGCCATTAAAACAAGTGTGGATAATTAATAGGAAGAAAAAGACTTTTTAGTAGTTAAGAATCACGGAAACTGTAAAAATCCTAAATTTTTCAAGTGAAAAAACGAGTAGAATGCTAAAGAAAAGATGTATGATATATATTTGACAAAAATACTAGAGATGGAAAGTTGGGTTGGGTGAAATACTTGAGAATCTTGTGAATAAATCATGAAATCAACAAGAACATGGTAAGAAGAGGATCTGGAAGTAAGAGAATGGCATGAAAAAGAGTTTGGGAAGAAGCATAAATGAAATGCGCAAGTTTTAAATTTTTAAATTTTATAATAGAAAAATAAACATCGACTAGTACGATATGGGGTGTATCGTATGATATGGTGTGATACACCCACATATCATATGATACGGCATAATAAATCACAATAAGTGATACATGCGCTTATATCGTATTATCTTCATACGATATACGATAAAATCGTATTGTATCGTATGATATGATACGATTTTTATAATTTTGATTGGGGGTCCTCTTAAGGCTGAAATTTCAAAATCTCACGGTTGGATGAACTTACTTGGAAATTTGGACTTTACAGACACACACCTAACATATACATATGTTAATATGTATATGTATGTATTTATAAATATGTATTTGTATATGTATATATATGTATAATATATATTCATATATACATATATATATGGGAAAAGTGAGAGTTGCTAAGACACCCTTATCACAAACTCTACTAGATGATTTGCATGGCTCGTGTCATGCTAGACACCCCTTGATGCTAAACTCTACAAGATCATTTATGTCTTGAGATCACACATATGAAAGAGATTGAGTCACTTGTCAATATCAACATGAGAATCAATATTATTTAATGTAAATGAATACCTTAATCACTACCATAATCGATCGCACAAATAGTAGTGATAATCAAGCAATGTCTGGATTAGAGGTTGTCTAGTATCTTTCACTCTCTTTTTTTGGATTACCAAGATGGGGTTAGGCATACCCCTATTGGACAAAAATAAGATATGTACAATATGCACAAAAAGGTAAAAGCACCTTTCAAGAACTGGAAAAAAACGAACTGCTCAGTGTTGTAATTACAGATATTAGGAGCAGTTCTACTTAATGAAGAAAGAGCATCTGAGAATTGACAATTTGGAGGCAGCTCAATGCTGTTAGCAGCTCTCAGATGTGTTATGATGGTCGAAACAGTCAGCCTTGTAGTAGGGATACGGGGGTCATGATTGATCTAGCCGAGATTCCTATATCATGCCCTTCTTTTACTCCGGGTTGGACTGTACTACTCCGTATTTGTGAGCCGAGATTGAGCTAAAGCTAACAGTGCATACCTCTGATTAGAATGAAGGCCACCATTGAGGAGGCCGATTGTTTCACTGGAATGAGTTACCAGTTGCACCATCTTTGCTAGTATGAATGGAAGTTTGTTGCATTCCTGTGGGATCCAATGGCATTGAATTTCGAGAAGTAATCTGAAAAATTCATTGATCTCTTGTTTTATCTCATGGGACGTGAAATGTGCAGTAATTGTTTTAGCAAATCTGCTAACAATATCAATTCTGGAAGACTTGATGATGATTCTGTTGCTACTAATTTGACCCACCAATACGATTCCTTGATATGCTTGTCCATATTTTTGGTGATCCATCTAGCTGTAAGGAAAGCTCGGTTTGCTGACACGATTCAGTAAAGGTCTAAAATCAGCCATTGTTACCGCTGACCTGCACGCTTGGGATGGAGAATGATGTTCGGGTCTGTTCATAAAGATGAAGATAAAACAGACATCCAATTGAGTTCTTTCATTAAAGAAAATGGTTTAGATGGGAAGCAGGTGCTCTATGGATCGAGCTACTCGAAAGTCTATTTTAAACATAACAGAGGGCTTCTTGCTGAAGGTCATTGAGTCCACCATTTCATGCGCTATCAAGATACTTTCTTGGATGCTCTGACCTATAAGGAAGGCTCTTTGATTGGCGGAGATTATTCTGGAAAGGATTGGTCGCATTCTAATGACTATAATTTTAAAAATGATTTTGTAAATGCAATTGCATAGGCTAATCGGCCGAAACTCTATGATCTTGTTAGCACCCGATCGTTTCGGGAGGAGCGCTACGTTGGTAGTGTTGGCTTCTTTGAGAAGGTGCTATGTGTTAAAAACATTTTTGATGGCCTTGCATACATCTCTCCCTATGATGTGTCAGTAAACTTGAAAAAAAATCCATTTGGGCCTGGAGCACTATCTGCCTTAAGGTTGAATACTGCTTTATGAATCTCTTCAGCAAAGATTGGTTGTCCTCTTCGGTGACTCTAGCTTTAGATTCTCCTCCCCAGAACTCTCTCACTAGCAGTTCGCTAGTGAAGATTTGGGACAATAGTTGATTGATTCGTCATGAATGCTATCCTTCGTGTTACATTTCGTTCCATTTTTGCAGATAAGAAGGCAGATATTGTTTTATCCGATGTTCCCTTAAACCTTGCATGATAGTAAGCACCGTTGCGATGACCTTCCAATTGCCATCAGCTATGGCTTTTTTGTTGTCAAAATGAATCCTCAAGTTCTCTCAATTCTTGCAATCGACCTCGTATGGTAGTCTCATTTTGTGTAGTAGCCTCATCTGCCATTGTGACTAGATGTTGTAGTCGTCCAAATTGGTCATAACAAGTAGCTATGGCACCGGTAATGTCACCCACTTCCTTGGCATTCCATTATATAAGTATTTCTTGGCTAGCCTTAGCTTTTTGACAACTTTATACATAAGTGTGCCATACACCGTAGTCCTCCAAGCTTGTTGCACAATCTGTTCGCAAGAAGGAATCTTCATCCACATTTTGAAGAACTTGAATGGAGTTTTAGGAGTCAGTATCTCATTATTGATGGATATCATCAAGCCATTGTGATCCGATATGGTACAACAGAGAACTTTGATCTATGAGTGTAGATAAGAGTGAATCCATGAAGAGTTGACTAAGCCTCTATCAATTCTGTTGGTAATGAATCGGTTACCTTTTTGACGGTTAAACCATATAAACGTGAGACCAATAGTAGGAGGTTCTGACAAGTTGCATTCTGTAATGAAATCGTTAAAAGTATTTTTCAGCATGTGGGTTGCTGGTGCCTCCCAAATGTTCCACTCCTATTCTGATAGCATTTTGGTCTCCTACAAGCAGCCAGAGGGTCGTAGTATTGAACTGCCTAAGTGAACTCCACAATTGACCTCTGTTCGTATAATAATTATGCTCGTAGATGCTAGAAATAAAGAATAGACTTCCGTGATGAATCCCTTTCAATGTAAGATGTTTCGCAAAAACATCAACTTGTTACAGCAAATGGTCATGGGTTTTTGGGAGACAGACGATGCAGCCAAGATTTGAGTTTTCAAAATTCTCATATAGTTGATATCTGCCAAACCTAGCAAACGACCTATTTGCGACCTCTTTAGTGATTTTGTTTTCAAAAAGAAAAGTTATGTCTACCTTGTGTTTTGAGAGCAACGCCTTCAACTCCTCACAGGCCCACGGCCTCCCCAGGCCTCTAGTGTTCACCGCGAGTATTTTCATTTATTGTCACTAAGGCCTTTTCTGAAAAGGCCATATTCCACTGCCAGATCAGATCTTACATCAACCTCAATTAATGAGAGTTCTCCCTGTTAGCATTGCTCAACAGATGAAGATTGTTCGACAAAGGTGATCTCCATAGAGTTGACAAAGTCAGATTCAGGGATTTTTTGGGCACTGATGTTCTTTAGCCACACTCTTTTAGCACCAGCTTCTTTAAATGAGTTTCTGACCTTGTTGATACTTGGACTTATTCTAGCCTTCTTGACATCTGGAGGAGGTAATTTTGCGGGTAAACGAATCTATATTGGAGTAGTGGAAGTAGCTTTGAGTCGCCACTCTGTACCGGGAGACCGTCTGCTAATGAATAGAGTTCTACCTGAAAGCTTCCAAATATTCATGATGAAATTTATGTCTTCCTCTCTATCTACTTGAACAAGAAATAACCTTTCTTCCCAGGAAAGAAATGGACGTACAGCTCTTCGCTCCTAAATTTAAGTCTCTGTGGAAGTGTTTAAGGCACTTCGTGTGGACCATTGAGGTCATTAGGAAATCAGCAAGAAGCTTATTTTATTATATGGTATCGGATCCTAATCGTGAGTTTTGAATGTGATGTGGTGCATTGGAAAGCATACCAAAAAAGATTGTATACTGGAAAGCAACTCTTTAAATCAAGTAAGGGTATTTGTTGCTTTTTTATTTCCATATGGAAGAAAAGGGTTTTTACTTCCGTTTAACAAACTCTAAATACAAAACATGAGCTCAATTCATAAAAAACTATCTTTATTTCAAAAAGTTATAGGGTTATGTTAGCGGAATAAAAATTGAACCTTCCACTTAATCAAATCTATAGCAAAAAGAATACGAAAGAGGATATAGAATAATTTTATTGATTCTCATGAACAATGTCAGTGAACATATAAGAGATATATTTTTCGATTTTACAAACGCTAAAAAAGCATGGGAGTACCTAGAAAATGTACATATTCAAAATGATGTACCACATAGAATGGTGATCACATATAAACTCATGTCATTGCATCAAGGAGACAAATATATAAATGAATACTATAGTGAATTCTCAAACATATGGAACCAACTTCGAGCATACAACAACAATAACTAAGCCTTTTCCCATACTAGACAATCAACTTCGAGCATATAATAAAAAAATGTACACAATGTCTTGACTCAAAGCAGTGTGAACAAAATGAAAATTTTGTTTATTTGCTCAAATCTCATTCATCGGAAGCCCTTTTCTAAAAAAAAGAAGTTTTGCCTGATCTTCTCATGACAGAAATCATATACAAAGCAACAAAAAGAGGTGGTTCTTGTTGCATCCAGACCAAGAGCAAGCATTCGACCATATCGTCCTCCACATTTCATATAAAAAGGATTCAAAAGTGAGGTAATTTGTTTTTATTAGAGAGAATCATGACACAATAAAGAAATATCCAAAGATAAAAACAAAATTGTTGTTATGAGTGAAGAGGAAGATCAAAGCTCTGCACTACGAGAACTTTAAGACAAACTAAAACAATTAGAAGAGTAACTAAAAGAAAAGGCCTCAATTAGTGTTGTTTGCTCCACTTCTCAAGAAACTAAAGGTATGTTTTGGTTACTTATTCTTGAGCTTCTTTTCATATGACAAGTGAAGAAAAACTTTTTAAAAAATGCACAAAGAAAACCCCATACTCAAGTGTGTTTACTGCTGATGGAACTAAATTGAGTGTCGATAAAGTAGGGGATCTTCAAAATAAGAAATTTTTTGTCTCAAAAATTAATTGGGTTTTGAAACTAAATCTGAACTGTTTTATTATCTGATAATAACTGTGTAGTTACCTTATCATCCAATTGTTCTTTTGTATAAGATTGTCTCTTGAGAAAGGTGATTGGTTATGATCATAGAGAAGGAGGACTATATGTAATGGATTACTTATATACACAAAATTTTGGTCAATGTAATGTTCTTTCAAATGATGTACTTCTTTGGCACAAGAGACTAGGTCATTTAAATGCTCAAAAGGTGTACAATTGCTTCTCGATTGGAATTAAAAAAATTAAAAAGTTCTTTTGCAAAGATTGTTATGTGGGAAAAAATAAACATCTTTCTTTTCCGAAAAGTTTGAGTTATACAAAAAAACCTTTTGACTTAATACACTCTGATGTTAGGGGACCAGTACTTTGTATTTCAAAAGGAGGAGTTGCTTACTTTGTAATTTTTATCAATGACATCACGAGACTCCTGGATATATATGTTCAAAACAAAGTCAGGAGTTTTTAAAAACTTTGTTATCTTTCACAATATTGTTAAAACTCAATTCGACACAAATATTAAAATTTTGAGATCTAATTCTGGTGGAGAATTTGAAGATTACTTAGGAGAAAATGAGATTATCCATTAAACTTCTTTCACCAAAACTCCTCAACAAAAGGGTATGACATGAAAACCAGTAGGACTATACTTATCTCTAGCAATATTCTTAAAAATCTTTGGGCAGAAGTTGTCATGACTTCCATCTACTTGATAAACATGATTTCATCCTATATTTTATAAAATATTTCACCTATATAAAATTTGTTTAGAAAAACTCCATGTTATTCGCACCTAAAAATCTTTAAATGTAAGTGTTTTGTGTTTACCAACAAAAATGATAAATGCAAGTATTACAAAAGGATATATATGTTCTATTGAAGATGTTTTCTTAGGATATGACATAAATAAGAAAGGATATAGGTGTTATGATCAATATTATCGATACGATTTTATCGTGTATCGTATGATGATACGGTACGATACAAGAGCATGTATCACAATAAGAATTTATCATGTTGTATCATATCTCATTGTATGATATGGTGTTGTATCGTACCATGTTGTATGATACGCCCATATTATAAGAGTCAACATTGATTTCTCTGTTATAAAATCTGAAAATACGGAAGTTGCGGAATTCATTTCTAATTCTTCATAAACCCTTTTTCACGTCATTCTCTTGCTTTCAGATGCGCTTCTTACCTTGTTCTTATTGATTTCATGGTTTATTCATAAGATTTTCAAGTGTTTCACCAAATCCAACTCCTCATCTCTAGGGTTTTTATCAAATTTGTGGCATACCTCTTTCCTTTTGTATTCTACCTAATTTTTTACTTGAAAATTTTAGGAGTTTTATAGATTTTGTGATTTTTAATCTCTAAAAAGCTTCTTTCTTCTTGTTTTTTGTCAACTCTTATCATAATGGCTTTCGATCAAGTCAATTTGGCATGAAAATATGCACTCTAGTGTATGAAGGTAATAGGCTTGTGAACAAGTGCATATTTTATAATACAGTAAAATATGGTGGTATTTCTCGTATAAAATATCATCTTATGAGAACTAAGAAGAATGCTATTGCATGTCCTCGGGTTCCCGAAGTAGTGAAGCACGAGATTAAGTAGGTATTAGAGGCTTTGAAGGAGAAGAAGAGATTAAGGGTAAGAGAGAGGCAAGAAATAGGTGGTTGAGATACCATTTGAAGATGCTTTTGTTGAAGGGATGTATGGTAGTGATGAATTTCATGGTACAACTGAGATGAAAGAAGAGATGACTGAAGAGAGAAGGAGAAGGTAAGAAAAGAGAAAAAGTATAGGTTCTGATGGTAATAGCAATGAAGTTGACTCTTGTTCCACTGCAAGAGCTTCTACTCGCTCGATGCCTACGAGGGGTAATAGAGGAGAAGCCAAAGCCAGAAGTAGTACGATGCCTTCATTTTTTTCCCCACATACAACTCTTGGAGCTCAATGAGGCATTAGATCAATTATAGCTTCAAAAGAGGTAATTAAGAAAGTATATTTAAAGTGTGATGAGTTTTTTTATGAAAATTGCTTCCCTTTCAATGTTGCAAACTCATTTTCTTTTCAAAGTATGGCGGATGTTATTGTCATTGTGGGATCGGGTTATAGAGTCCCTACTTATCATGCTTTGAGGGGCACATTATTACAGAAATGGGTTGATATTGTTAATGCATAGAGTTCCAAATTTAGGAGTCATGGAAAGATACGGGATGTTCTATTATGGTTAATGGTTAGACAGATAGATGGTAGGCTCGTTAATCATTATCGTGTTTTATTTCAAATGAATAGTGGACTCATTTTAGTATAGATGCACCTCTCTTGGTAAGGTTTGCTCAATATATATTAAGCCAAACATGTGGTTCGAGTTGGTGCGAGAGAAATTGGAGTTTTTTCAAATGCATTTACACGAAAAAGTAAAACAAACTAGAGCGTGCTCAACTGCGTGATTTGATATATGTTGCATATAACATGATGTTAAGGCAAATGTAATAATTTTAAAATATATATTGTTTGTTGTTGCCTAGTTTTTTCTTAATCTTATTAATAATGAATGATTGATGTGAGTATATTGCATTTGATATTTTTTATAATTTTAATATTCTTTTTTTTACAAACAAATGCAAAAGGATGCAAGAAGGAAAAGTAAGGTATCATATGACCCATTGAGCTACGAAAATATTGATATTCTTGATGATTGGGTCGAAGAGAAGGAGCCCTTAATCAATTTAGAGGATGAAACTAGAGGACACTCCAAGCCAAAAAAGAACTTGGAGTTAGAGATGATGATGAAAATGAAGGTGTTGGATAGGCCGATTCAATTGTGGAGGAGGAAGAGGGAGGAGATGATGATGATGATGATGGTGATAGTGGTGATCCTAACTATGTTGATTATAATGCTTTTGTTGATTATGATCTACGTCATGGATGATTGTAATTTGGTTTAACTTTTATTTATAACTTTGTTATGTTCTGATTTTCAATCTCTTGATGATTGTAAGTTGTACTTATAACTTTGTTGTTTATTAATTAAATTTAAACCCCAAATGTACTATTCAATATTCTATTCATGTTATTGTATGGAATATGGATGTTTATAGCCTTGTTCATTATGAGATATTTTGTTATAGTATGGATGTTTCTTCATTGTGTTATATATGTTTTGTTAATTTTAACTTTTGGATTTTTTATTTTTTTATTTTTTTATTTTTTAATAAATTTTTTTTACATGGTATCATACCGTACCATACGCTACAGTACGATATAGGCATATCGGTGCCCAATATGATATGAGCACCGATACAGTTTTTACTACATTAGTTATGATATAAAGAATGATAAACTATATGTGTTTAGAGATGTGAAAATTATTTTAAAAGAATATTATTTTAATGAAATTTCTACCAACATATCTAATAATGAGAAATATTCTTTTTCTGTGATATTTTAAATGATGACATAAATTTTGAACAAAAAGAAAGAGAGTACAAAGATCACAGAATTTTGTCCTTGCCTAGAAATATCATTTCACCATTTGATAGAGATTATGCCACACGAACTTCTGAATCTATAGAACCTCCACTAAAAAATCATACCGAGAATCTAGACTCCTTGAAAGATTTATATCCTACGAAAGTTTCTCATCAAATCATTCAGCTCTTGTAGGTAACCTAATCACTATCAAGGAACCAAAAACATATAAGAAAGCTCTACAATCTAAAGACTGAATTTATGCCATAAATGTTGAGTTAGATGTCCTAAATAAGGCACAAACATGAAAAATTGTTAGTCAGTCAAATGCTAAAAAGCTTATAGGATGCAAATGGGTTTATAAAAATCAAGGCTTCTTTTGTTGATTCTATTGAAGCGATACAAAGCTTCTTCTAGTAGCAAAAAGGGTTAGATTAGGGGTATGGTATTGATTATGAAGAAACTTTTGCCTTATAGCCAGAATAACAATGGTTAGAACCCTTATTTCCTTGAGCATAATTAGAAATTAGAATATAATTCATATGGATGTCAAGAATGTATTTTTAAATGGTTGGCTAAAAGAAGAAGTTTACATTGAACCCCCTCCTGGACTCAATGTTTCGTTAAATCAAGTTCTTCGTCTTAGAAAAGTTATTTAGGTCTTAAACAAACACCCAAGGCCTGGTCCGACAAAATGAATGAGTTTTTGAACCCCTTTTAGGCAAGAAATCTTCTATTAGTGGCTCAATTGTTCTTTTCTATAGATTTTACAGATTGTACGTGATGACTAGATCTAAGAGAGAGATACTTGGTTTTGTAGTTCCAAAGCCTTCTTTGTTTGGTCTATGGGATTTGATCATCCCTTCATCTTCACTTGTTTTTGTAGATTTATCCCTGATTGTAAAGGTTCTATGTCCATTGTATTCCTTATAATTTTGCGAGATGTATAATGCCTTTGCATAAGACTTCAATATAAATATCAGTTTCCTTCTTTTTCTTGCTCTTTATCTTATTAATTATTCTTTTGTTGGTGCAAATTAATTTATTGTATTTAAAGGAAGCAATTTTTGGGTGTTTATAGGTTGCATTGGATGTATTTTTAAAGCATATCCTTCTATCGACATGAACAAGCTATAAAAATAACCAACTGCTAAGAACAACCAACCCCAAAACCTTTGACGGATATCTTGTTTGCTTAATGGATCTTTGTGCAAAAAGCCCGAAGGCATTAACCACATACATTGAACAATATAGGTGAAACTTTATGCACCAAAGGTTGGCTGATGTTCATCATTCGTTCCTTAACTTTGGTTCTCAATTTAGCCATTTGGTATTAGAAGATGTAGAGATACCCAAGCTGCTCTTCCTAGAAAAGCTATATCCTACTACCAGCAATACCTTCCCTACTCTCCCACTTGACAAATCAGCCCTACTTGCGAGCAACGCTATAAAGACCTTGGGTCTTTATGATACTTCTTGGGAATAGAGGTAACCCTTGACAGCAAAGATATGTTATTATCTCAAACAAAATTTGTTTCAGATATTGTGTCAAGGAAAGGAATCACATATGATAAAATATTACAAACCCCTGAAGTATTAAATTAAAAATTGATATTAAATGAAGGGGAACCATTGGTTGATCACACCTCCTATAGATAAATGATTGGAACATTGACATATCTAATAATCACTCGTTCAGATATTACACATGTAGTGCATATTGTAAGTCAATTCTAACATGCATCAACAATAGCACATGTGGGAGCCGTAATGAGAATAGTCAGATATGTCAAAATACAATTGATAAAGGAGTTTTCCTTTCTTCTTCATATTTTTTTAATCTTATTGCTTATACTGATATTGATTTAGGAGGTGATGTCAATGATAGACACTCCACCATAAGTTTTTGTGTATTTTTAGGTGACTCTTATCTTATGAAAATATAAGAAATAATAAACTGTGTCACTTTTATCTAGAGAGGTTGAGTACACAATGATGGCAACTACTACTATAGAATTGATATGGGTTACACAGCTCTAGCGAGATCTACACGTCAAGCTTGAATCCATACCTCAAATGTATTGTGATAACAAGAGTACAACGTACATTGCTCACAACAACACCTTTCATGAGCGCATAAAGCATATAGAAATAGATTGCCACTATGTCCGTGAAGAGTATCTACAAGGACATCTCGACTTATGGTTCATGCAAACAGAGTACAAGCTTGCCGACATTTTCACTGTCACTCACAATAAGCATTTTCTAACAAATTGTTAATCATTACTCTATTAATTTGAGGGGGTATTAAGAGACATTGTTAGAGCCTAGAAGGCCCTCCAGCTAGGGCTCACTAGGGCACGCCATGCTCCACTACGGCACGCCACAAACTACCTTGCCCCAATGGCTAGTTTTTGTAGCTATTGGGCCAGCCAACTGGTTATGGGCAGCATCCAACGGCTACTCTTCTAGCCGTTGGGTGTTGGTCTAGCCGTTGGATGTTGGCCAACGTCCACTTTGCTTCCTCTATAAAAGCACTTAATGTGCCTTCTTGCAAGCTAAGCCCTTTGAGGCTCTCGTTTGTTTAATAATAAACTTGGCTTTGGCTTTGGCTTTGGCTTTGTCACTATTGAGTAACTTCTATTGAGTTTGAGGATTTTTGTGATCCGAAGTGTTTGTGGAAGTGTTTAAGGCATTTCATGTGGACTATCGAGGTAATTGGAAAATCATCAAGAAGTTGATTTCATTATAAGAAATACCCCTTTATCGACAAAGTGTTTAATGTATCTGATAATTCTCATAACCAAACTCATGTGATTACTAGTAGAAACTGGCTTGTAGTATGTATAGTGTGTGATATGTCTGGACGAGTGGTAGTGAGATAAGTCAATGCTACTATCAGTTGCCTGTACAATATAGGATCTTTTAGTTTCTCTCTATCTATTGTTCTCAATTTTGTTTCTAGTACTTCTGGAGTATTTATCTTCTTCTCATTGATTAGATTGACCTATTAATAATATCACTTGTAAATTTTGTTTGAGACATAAAATATTCTCTATCAAAGTGTACCACTTAAATTTCCAAAAAATAACTAAGCAAATCAAGGTCTTTCATTTCAAACCCCTTATAAAGATCCATGTTAACTTAATATGACATTTTCATTACTTTCAATGATAATCATGTCATCAACATACAAAAATAGTATTACAATGCTTGCATTTGACTTTCTTACAAATAATGTTATATCAATATAACAAAATATAAAGTTATTAGCTTGCATAAAGCTTTCACATATAATCTATTTTGTATTCTTAAGTTTACCTTTACCTACTAGTCTAGCTTTATATCTTTCTATGTTATCATCACTATGTAGTTTTACTTTATATACTCATCTAAATCTAATAAGTTTTTGTCCTTAGGTTTAGGTACGATAAGGTT
Organism: Brasenia schreberi; assembly: GCA_036023115.1. NCBI lineage: Eukaryota > Viridiplantae > Streptophyta > Magnoliopsida > Nymphaeales > Cabombaceae > Brasenia > Brasenia schreberi. The sequence goes on from JAYKKT010000072.1 coordinate 9,935,638, forward strand.
GAGCTTTATCTAAGGCCTTCAATTCTTCTTGCATAACATTTTTCCATTTCCATATGCTTTTGACTTAATTATAGAAGTTGGGTTCTTTTATAAGATTTTTTTCTTTGTTATTAAAAGGTTTCATAAGACACAAATCTTTGTGGAGGCTTTAGAATTATAGAAGGTAGTATAATATTTTATTATTCTCTAGTTCTTCTAGTGTAGTGTAAAGGGAAATGGTTTATAGTACCACGAAACCTGTTGTTTTCTCTTATTTCCATATCCGTGTGTTCATCTTGTTGTCTTCAATGAATGGTTTTTTCTCTATCACTATCTTCATTATCACTATCTTCTAAGTTTGCAAAGTTATTTATAAAGGTATATTTTTTTATCTTCAATGTTAGAGTATTGTCTTCAAAAAATCACACATCTCTTGATACATAAAGTTTATCTTCTTTAAGACCAAAACAACTATAACCCTTTTTGTCAATGTTATAACCTAGAAAGACACACTCTATAGCTCTAGGAGATAATTTATCATTTTCATCCATATAAGCAAAATATTTACAATAAAAAACTCTTAATCTTTCATAATATGGGGCATGTCTAAACAATTTTTCAAAATAAGAAATGTTACCAAGTTAAGAAGAAGGCATTCTATTTATTAGATAAACAACAGTAATGGTAGCTTCTACTCAAAAGAATTTTGGTACTTTACTAACAATCAAGAGAGTTCTAGTAGTTTATATAATATGTTTATATTTTATTCGACTAAATCATTTTATTGTGGGGTTTTTGTGCAAGATTTTTAATATAAAGTTTAATGTGTTTCTAAATAGTTTTGAAATTTCCTTGACATATATTCACCCCTAAAATCCAATCTCAAGATTTTAAGAGTGTCAAATTGATTTTTAATCATACTATGAAATATCAAAAAACTTCTAAATACTTTATATTTATATTTTAAGAAATATCTAGTATATCTACTAAAATCACCTATATAAGTCACATAGTATCTAACTCCTCCTTTAGAGACAATAAGAGTGGGTCTCCAAACATCGGAATGAACCAATTTAAAGGGTTTACTTGTAATAAAACCTCTCTCAAAGAAATGCATATGATTTGATTTTCCAAAAATATATTCTTTAAAAACAAAATCTTTATCTTTATTATTTTTCAATAATACATTATTACACAACTTTCATATTCAAGTGACTCAACCAAAGAGTTGTCTCATGAATTACACCATAATGTTCAAATTTTGTAAAATCAAATTGTCTATTTTGTATAGTCCACTTTCTCTATGGCTAATCACCTTTTTCGATAGGTGACCCTACACTGCACAATTATTGGATGAAAAAATGACTACAACCATTGTCACAAATTTGAGCAAGGTTTGATTGAGTTTTGGGACAAGGCTTACATTAGGTACTTTAAAATCTTTGCTTTCGAAACTTTCAATCTCATTTTCTTGAAGTCTTATATTGTTGGCAATACAAACATGATTATTTGAAGTCTTTTATAAGTGTTTCAAAAAACTCTTTTTATGTGTCACATGAAAAGAAGCATGTGAATCTAAAAACCAAGACATACCTTGAGAATTTGTGATAGTGCATTTTCGGATACGTTAGCTTTTTCCTTAAACATTTTTTCAATATAAGCCTTGATGTTTGGGGTAGTGTTCCTCTCTCTTTATCTTTCAAGATGGACGCATTGTTGATTTTTCTTATTAAAAGAGGATAGTAAGTCTTGATGTGCTCGTTCTCCTTGCAATAGTGACAAATAGTACTCTTGTTGGGCCATGGAGTCATGGGCTTCATGATCGTCTTGTCTTGTCCTTAAAAATTATTTACATGTAGTGACTTGTATGTCTTTAAATTTTCCCTCGATCTAGAGGTGTCAAGAACAGCCTCAGCCTCCTTAGAAGTATTAAGGTTTTTTAATCTAGTTTCTTCCATAACTAGATCGGTAAGTAACCCATCACCCTTGGGTCTCAGTTTTCTATATATTAAAGGAAATCTTGTGTTTTCAAATTCTTCTCCTAGACTCCGCATAAACAAAAAAAATATTGGTTATCAAGGTATTCTTAAAATGCATCCATTTTTGAAGTTTTCCAAATTTGTCAAAAGTTCATAGTTGACTCCATAATTTTGAAGTCATTGTGATAATTCATAATGCTTAAGTTGCCTTGCTTAAATATTATCATTTTTCCATCAAATCAATTTGGAAAACAAAGTCATGTTGAGAATGAATTTTCTTTAAATACTCTCATGTAGGGATCACCCTTACATAACTGGTCCAAAGCCCAGATAAAGGAGGAGAGTTGTGTTAGGCTTCCAACAGCCAACGTAAAACTTTGTCGGACTTATTTACCATTGATTCTACAATTTATGATAGGGCTATGTGGAAACAAAGAATCCATATAGCCGACCCCATCTAGTATGGGAAAAGACTTAGTTGATGTACTCCCACTTTTCAAATGTATTTTCAAATATATTGATTCTATTGTTAAGTTTTTCATCTACATTTTAACAAATAATCAAAGTAATTTTTACATTCATTTTTCTCTATGTTTTCAAATTTTGTTTATAATTTTCTTAGGCCTTGATGATATCATCTACATCAAGCCCATCAATTTTCAAATTTGGCTCTTGGATAGTTTCATCCACGTAATCTCAATAATCTTTTATTAAAAAATTATATTTTTATTGTTCTTTTCCAACTTTGATAGTAAAGTGGGTCAAGCAAGTAACGAAACACTTCATTTTTTCCTTTATTTCTTACAAAGACAAGTTTTAACGATTACCTCAACCTCAGAATATCAAAAGCAAGAAAATAAAAAACTTGCTTCAAGTTGGACACGCTTCTCAATGCAATTATGCCCGATGATATTCTTTTGAGTATACTCTGATACCATGTAAGAGTATCTCTTCAACTTGCTTTAAGAGTCTTCATCAAATCACAAACCAAGAATTGTCAATAGATCAATACGCCAAATACATCAAACACTTGCTATTCAAACACACAAACCATGTCAAGCAAAGAACCAACAAATCAAATCAAATATCGAAAGTGTTATAAAAGAGCATATTTATTAAGGAATGAATGAGCTCTACTGAGAGAATTAAAATACAACATCAAGGTGAGGTAAAGAGGGAGAGAGAGTGCCAACGGCTAGTTTGGGGCCCCAAGGCCCTAGCCCGGCCAGGCCAAGATGATTTATGGGCCCTAGTGGCTTGTACCTATTATATGTTTTAACAGTATCCTATCTGGGTAAGAAAGTGGTTGTTTTTGCCTTAAGGGAAAGCCTCCATAGGGAGTTTTCAGATCAAAAGAAATACAATATTTTATATAAACATACATTTCTTGCCTTCGTGTAATTGGACAAAGGACACTTAAGCTGACAATGTTTTTGTTCTAAAATATGTGAGTAAAATAGCATCTAAATGAGATACCACATTATTATCTTTCAAGCCTGATAATCCAGATAGATGGGAAGTGTGGACCCTTGGTATGAGTACTCATTTTTCCAATATTGAGAAACTTCCACTCTGTAACCTGCTTCTAGCATGTATTTCTCTCATTTTCCCTAATGCAGGGCACTGAAATGATGCCAGAATTTGTGCATCACACAGTTGTCACGACCTAATCTGTTAGGTTGGAGCTATTAATCATGAGGTCTGGAAGGGACTTGAGGCCAAATTGTGGTGTCAATAGGCAGTAGTCTTGAAAAGTAGGACACTGTCAAAGATGATGAGCCCATCCTCGGACATACACCCAATTTTCGAGAAGATGAAATTTTAGAATAGCAGTCGCACCAAAATGTTCCAAGAAAACCACATACTGAAAACAACTATGATCGTAGTCAAGTTTAATTGGGAAAACTCATTATCATATTTGCTACCATTCTTTACTTGGCGCAATTGCAAATGTCAAAGTTGAAAGCACAAAAGAAAAAGGTTGCAAGTTTAAAAGGGGAATACCTTAATCTTTCGCAAAGGCGTGCTAAAGCATCTGAACCAGTTCTTGATGCAACATCCTCGATTTCATTTGCAATTGATAGATTGACACTATCAGCAAGGTTAAATTCGCATAGCTCCTTCAAAGAATATGCATCAGTTAATACAGCCGAATGACCACCTCCAGCTGCCAGTCTCCGCACTACTCCAACACACCTATCAAGTAGAGAAACATGTCAAAGCAACAGTTCCTGAGGAAGAGAAATTGGTATATTTGCAAAAAGAAGTAATGATATGAAAGCAGATCAGTAAGATTAACTCACTAATCAACAGGTGATGGATACCAGGCATAAGTAGCTTTCTCGTTAGCTGCTTGGCCATAGCTGTTACAGCCCCATCCAATGATACTCCCATCTCTCATGGCAATCAGGGTATGTGAATGCCCGGATGTAACAAGTTGAACACCTGAAGGCACCACCAGAGCTGGAATATTTCGCAAACATGCTTCTGTCTCATTTGGGAGACAAGAAAAGAATCCATTTTGAGGTCCCAATCCTAGTTGACCTTCCCGACCACCACCCCAAGTATATAGTGCTCCTTTATCTGTTAAAACACGTGTATGTACCCCACCACATGCAACATCCTTCACCACAACCCCTTCAAGGGAAACCACTCTTCGGGGTAAGAGCTCTTTATCCCCATACTGCAAAGAACAGTGTCCAAGCTGCCCCCACATTACCAAGGCCCCATGTATATATCTGCAATGCAACAAGCAAAAATTAAGTAGGTTACAAGTCCAGACTCCAGGATAGGTAAATTGGACTTCAGAATCAGATACTGCAAAAGAAACACATGCTCTAACAGACTAGAGACATTCTCAGTATCTGCAATTACTAATTAAAAAATAATTTCATCTACTGCCCTTGCCAAACTACCATAGAAGAAATGTAGTATCTTTAAAATCATAGCATTTTCGCCCATCAAATCCAACATGCACAGATACACTTCACCCTTAAAAATTTGTACACATATACCTCACACAGATATGCCAACCATCGTCTTAACCCTATGGTCTTGCACTAAATTACGATACATAAAATACCAGATAGAATAAACTCCCAAAGCTACTTATAAAGTTGTATTGCACTCGTACTGTGTATACGGTATGAGAAGATTCATTATCATAAGAGACATCATATACAAATTGATTGAGATGGATGTTATTTTCTTATTTGTATGTCATTTTCAAATATATGCACTCCTCTCATCGTCTAACTACTTAAAATATATCAAGTAAATAAGAAATATCCCCATTTCAACCTATCAAAATATTTTAAAAAATTAAAGTCAACCTTTTTGGATTTACTAAAATTTTAAAGGTTTTTTTAGTAGCCAGTCTAATTATGGCAGTATGCACATTCATTGAGTACCTATACAACAACAACAACAACTAAGCCTTTTCCCATACTAGACGGGGTCGGCTACATGGATTCTTTGTTTCCACAGAACCCTATCGTGTGCTAACTCCCAATAAGCTAGATCATTCTTTATTGTTTCTTTCCAACACTTTTGTGGTCGTCCTCTACCTCTTTTAATACTTTCCAAATTTAGTTTTTCTAACCTTCTTACAGGTTCTTCTTTTGATCTTCTTTCTATATGTCCAAACCATCTTAAACGATGTTCTCTCATTTTATCCTCTATTGGTGTCACTCCTAATTTGTTTCTAATAACCTCATTATGTATACGGTCTTTTCTTGTATGACCACTCATCCATCTCAACATCTTCATTTCTGTCACAGACATCTTTTGTACATGTTGATGATTAACTACCCAACACTCAGAACCATAAAACATGGCAGGCCTAATTGATGCTATGTAATATTTACCTTTTAATTTTAATGGTATCTTCTTATCACAAAGAATACCTGATACTCCTCTCCATTTTAACCAACCAACATTAATTCTATGTGTAACATCTCCATCAATTCTTCCATCACTTTGAAAAATTGACCCTAGGTATTTAAAACTTTCCTTTTGGGGAATGTAATGTGTGCCAATTTTAATTTCTATGTCCTCTGAAGTAGCCAAATGATCAAACTTACATTCCATATATTCTGTCTTTGTTCTATTAAGTCGGAGGCCTTTGCTTTCTAATGTTTCTCTCTATAGTTCCAATTTTCTATTAACTTTTTCCTTAGACTCCTCCACTAATACAATGTCATCTGCAAATAACATACACCAAGGTACTTCATCTTGAATATGTTTTGTTAACTCATCCATCACCATTATAAATAAGTATGGACTTAAAGTTGATCCTTGATATAACCCAATATTAACTTCAAAGAAGTCTGTCGTTCCTTCATGAGTCCTCACACATGTTTTTGCACCATCATACATGTCTCTTATAAGGTTAATATATGTCAATGGGATACCTCTTTTTTCCAAAGTTCTCCAAAGAACCTCCCTCGGTACCCTATCATAAGCTTTTTCTAGATCAATAAATATCATGTGAAGGTCTTTCTTTTTTACTCTAAAATGTTCCATAAGACGTCTCAAAAGGTGAATTGCTTCAATAGTACATATGCCTGGCATAAATCCAAATTGGTTCTCTGTTGTACTTGATACTTGTCTTAATCTACGTTCGATAATTCTCAAAAGGTGAATCGCTTCAATAGTAGATATGCTTGGCATGAATCCAATTTGGTTCTCTATTATACTTGATACTTGTCTTAACCTACGTTCGATAATTCTTTCCCATAATTTCATAGTATGACTCATTAACTTGATACCTCGATAATTCACACAATTTTGAATGTCTCCCTTGTTCTTATATATGGGTATAAGTGTACTTGCTCTCCATTCCTCGGGCATCTTTTGGATTTTCCATATTTCATTAAATAGTCTTATGAGCCAAGTGATTCCTATTTCTCCTAGTATTTTCAAAACTTCTATAGGAATATTATGTGGTCCTACCGATTTACCACTCTTCATATGTTTAAGAGCCTCTTTGACTTCATTCTTTTGAATACGTCGGTAGAAATTGTGATTTATATACTTTTTTGACTTGGCTAAATCTCCTAAACTAATACTAACATCTTTATTTTTATTAAAAAGATTATAAAAATAGTTTTTCCATCTATTTCTTATATCATCATTTGCCACTAGAATTTTTTCATCCTCGTCTTTTATAAATCTAACATAATTAAGATCTTTAGTTTTCTTATCTCTAGCCCTAGTTATCCTAAAAATATCTCTTTTGCCCTCTTTTGAGTTGAGTTTTTTATATAAATCCTCTCTAATTTTAGCTTTTGTTTCACTGACTGTCTTTTTCGCTTTCTTCTTTGCTTTCTTATAAGCCTCTAAAGTTTCACTAGTTTTCTTAGCATAATGTAATTTGTAACATGCCCTCTTTGCCTTGATTTTATTTTGCACTACTTCACTCCACCACCAAGCTTCTTTTTGTACCGGTACACCTCCCTTAGATACACGTAACACATCTTTTGCCACTTTCCTAATATGTATAGCCATATTGTTCCACATATCACAGGGTGTGCCAACATAATTCCAAACATCTCCTTGAAGGACTTTCTGTTTAAATATATCTTCTTTCTCGCTTTTGAGGTTCCACCATTTAGTCCGAATAGCTCGATGCACTCTTTTCTTCTTTGTCCATTTTTTATTTGTAAATCCATAACTAAAAGTCGATGTTGGGTGGTTAAGCTTTCTCTTGGAATTACCTTACAATCTTTACAACACGCTCTATCTTTTTTTCTACAAATAAAGTAATCAATTTGTATTTGTGATAAGCCATTCTTATAAGTAATTAAATGTTCATCTCATTTTTTGAAGATTGTATTGACTATAAAGAGATCAAATGACATAGCAAAATTTAAAATCTCCCTACCTTCCTCGTTTATATCCCCAAAACCAAAGTTTCCATGAATCGCTTGATATCCTAATGCCTCTTTACCGACATATCCATTTAAATCTCCTCCTAAACAAATCATCTCCCTTTGTGGAACCTTTTGAAACACATTATCTAACTCTTCCCAAAAAAATGTCTTTATACTATCTTCTAGTCCTACTTGGGGTGCGTAAGCACAAACTATATTCAAAACCTTTGCTCCTAACACTAATTTCAACGTCATGATTCGGTCACCATATCATTGTATATCTACTACACTCTCCTTTAAATCTTTATTTATGATAATACCAACTCCGTTTCGAGCCTTTTCTTTACCTGAGTACCATAATTTAAAACCTGTATCCTCTATCTCCTTTGCTTTTTCTCCAACCCATTTTGTCTCTTATAAACATAGAATATAAATCTTTCTCTGAATCATAGTATCTACCACCTCCATTAGCTTACCCGATAATGTTCTGATATTCCAAGAACCAATACGAATCTTATTATCTAGGACTAGCTTCCTTACCCCCCACATCCGTCCATAATCAAAATGCAGAGACCCTCTCTGAAAATTTTTCACTACATTCGGGCGGCAATGTAGCGGGACTAACTTCTTTACCCACACCCGTCCATAATGTGAGAACCCTCTCTGGAATTGATTCACTACATTCGGGCAAAAATGTAGTGGCCCTTGCTTACTTCTTATTGCATTCGGGCTTTGCAGCACGTCGCTAGGCGGGGACGCCCCAAAGCAATGCTCATAATTTTTGTAATCTATGTTGTAAAAATCCGACGAGGTTTTACGCTGGCTGTCGGAAGCCTAACACAACCCTCCTCCTTTATCCGGGCTTGGGACCGGCAATGCAAGGGTGATCCCTTACATGGGCGAAGTTTCATTCATTCAGTACCTATATGGCTAAAAATTCTTAAAATTCCTATTTGATGTGTTATTCTTTATCCAAAAATTTCAAGAATAAATTTTTCATAAATTAGCTTCATACGCATCATGTTTTATCATACTTGGACAAACTTTGACATCCATTTAAATGTTAGACTTAGAGCGTGAGTATCGACCACAACTAAGCAAATTTGAAGCAACATGGTGCTCCTATGCTGTTTAGAATGCATTAATTTTTAATATTTAGTTTGTCATTTAGATGTTCTCCAAAATACAACTTTCACATTAAGGTACCCCATGTATGTTATTGAAGATTGAGACATATATTGCATCAATTTACATCTTTTGCAACCTTGAGCTCAGTTATTGTTTTAGAGTTTCTGGGAGAAAACTGTACTAGGTTTGTCCCAATCACATTGTGGCATGTCATTTCCCTGGGGTCCCTCTAGGAGGGCACTATTTACATTAGTACCTTCTATGTGTCTCCAGGCACGTACATACAAAAACTTAACACTGTGGAAACAATTAGTCATCCCACAGATTTTCTTTTTAGTATAAGAATTTCACCCCTAATTGTCCACATCCTCTCAGATAACTTACATCCCACAATCCTCAGAGATAGCAGTTGTATGATACTCCCCACAGGACACACGGACAATCTTCACAAACTCTGGTGCTTCATCCAGAAACCTCAAGAAAGCATTTAGAATCCGAGGCCCCTGCAATCCTTCACAAGTAAGACCTCTCCCAAGCTGCCCACACTCATTGTAGCCTGGTGTATCAGAACATAACATAATCCTGATTAAACAGTGTAACATCAAATGTTGAAAGGTTATTATTGAATAACAAAAGCAACACATGAAGATTTTATATTCACAGGCAGAAGTATTGTTTCTTCAGGGGAAGACAGAAATTTCCACGTAAAACATCAGAAAGAAAAGCAGAAAGAGTCTAGATCTTATCGATTGGAAATCAGAATATTGTAATAAGAAAAAAGGAATCTAATTTGAGGTTAGTCACAGTTACCCCAAGACTGCAGCTGGCCATCTTCAGACAGAGCCATCACATGAACTGCTCTCCACAAGAAACTTGGCGTATAAGCTGCAAATGGGTGTCCACGTTTTACACTTTCTTGAATAGGAGAAGAATAGTTATAGGTGAAAAGATCAACAATCTCAACATTGATTCCAATAACTGGAGTCCAAGCTAGAACCAAATATACATGGTCTATTAATATACATGAAAAGATCAATTTAGACGATTACCTTCAACAAGTTGTAAACATCACTTCAGAAAATCCAAATATCACTAACGTTAAATTAAATTCAACCATGCAAGTTGATAGATGTGATATCAATAGAAGGATGTTCAGGTTTGCGCTGCAAGGGCAGGAAACATGAAGGGCGTGTTGATTTCTACTTTTATCATACTGTTTCATGGTTCCAAGAAATTGTTCTTTTTTCTGGAATCTCCAGAAATCTTCTGTTGCCAAGAAATTCCCAAGAACGATTTTTGTGACTAAGATTCAATTACATACAGGGAAAAGATTTACACTTTGGGGATGGAGTCCTTTAGCTGAAAATGATAAGAGATTTGACATAAACTATGAATAACTTATTAAGAAAATTCACATCCCTGACAGCCTGGGTTTCCTTTTTGCAAAACTATACTTTTCATCAACCATCAAAGTGGATCTTGTCAATTCTAAAGCATCATCAGACCAGACAAACCATATGGACCACATCCTTAAGGCATGACTTCCAAGAAAGAAGTTTCGTGAACAGAAGAATATCCAATCTACATGTATACACATTCCACACATGAATTTGAACACAGAAGTTACACATCCTGAATTTTAATGTAAAAGAAAATTATGTCTGGCAAGAATGGTAAAATGAAAGAACCGAGAAGGAAAGTTGTGGCAAAATTAGAGAAAGGGGACAGATTGAGACATAATTTGGGGAACACAGAGATCATATCAGGCATTTCCCTACTTTAATGTATTTATACAACACATATGCAGTGCCCAAGACTTGACATCATATGCACAAGTCCAGTAGTATTAGAAGCTTTGAAGTTAAAAAGTTAACCTGTCCAAATTGGTATAGAAGTGTAGATATTAATAGCAATGCCACCTATTGAATGAGAACATGACAGCTAACATACCAGATAATAGCAAGATATCAAGTTGTAAACACTCAAAAATTTTGCCTTTTAAAAGGAAAAATTATGGTTTTGAGTCTTTAAGGGTTTTCAAATAAAGACACTTTAAACGAACTCATTTCCACACCAAAATTTCGTGGCAACCTCAATAAAGGTAGACTGTACCTCTTTTAGAAAAATCAAATTGTGACAAAGAGCCAAAAAATGACTGCTTTGCCCTCAAGCCCAAATTGACAGCATTTTGCCCATTCAAATGATTTCATCTAAAGAAATAATGGTTTCAAACAATTTTCTTCAAATATAAATGATACATTGGGAACCAAACCCAAACATATTTGTTAAATATCTAGTTTATCAAAAACCTTTTGAAATTAATACAATTCAAATTAGGCCTCGAAAATTTGCCCGATTGAGAAGAGTCCTACTCCAGGACCCTACACCCATCAAGGGTTAAAGTGGTCTGACACCCTACACCCATCAAGGGTTAAAGTGGTCCGACACCCTACACCCATCAAGGGTTAAAGTGGTCAGACACCCTACACTCATCAAGGGTTAAAATGGTTCGATACCCTACACCCAAAAAAGGGTTAAAGTGGTTGAAACGGTAAAGACTAACTCATGGGGCGAAATGAAGGCGCCCATATAAACAAACACTCAGAATGAAACTCAGTTGTTTTCAAAAGAATATTTGAAGATTTTGACAAAACTCAATATTTTCAAAATGAAATGATTTTAAAGAAGAAAATATTTGAAACCATAAATAGGGATAAAGATGAATAATCCTTGCCGAAAATTCAGCAAAGATCAAGACAACAGTTCCGAGTGCTTGAGCAGAGGTACTTCCCAGATTTAATTCTGAATAATCATAGCACCCAAAAATAAAATAAAAATAGTTTCAGAATCTCCACATTTGTGTCTATTCACAGTAAAGTTTTTATGATTTTTGGAGATTCAAAAGTTATTGAAACAAATCAGGAAACAAGGTCTAAAACATAACCAGTTTTTGTTTTTCAAAACTTGGCAAAATTTGTCTTCAAAACACCTAGTGCACAAATTTGATCAGTCTCTTGGATTTTCTTAAAGTGGATTTGAAATCATATCTGATCCTAAAAGCGTCTAGATTAACCCTTGAGCATCATTTCAAGAAGGCCTAAGACAAAAAGATCTTGCTTCCCCACAATCGCCTCACAAAGTCACATTTACAACTTTGCTAGTTTTAGTGAAACTAGCTGGCACGCTCTCACATAGAACGAAGTAGGTTGAGAAATTTATTTCAAGTCTTTACATAGACTTCAAAGTAAAATTTTCACATCTACACAAGTCTTCCACCATAAGCACACCAAATCCTTCACTCATTTTCATTTAAGTGTCTTCACTACCATTAATTAATAAGTGTATAGACACCTAGAATTTCATGGACAAAAATGGCCTCAAAACTAGGGAAACAAAAAATAGTATAAGCGAATAGTTCAGAAGCTAAAGAAAGAACTGGAAAAGTAAAAGATCCTGTAGTTCAGTTGCATGGGGGGCTGATTATTTAGGAGTGGCAAGATTATACATTTAAAGAAGACATACTTAGTGAAACTTGTCTTCCTTTGATAAAGTACAGTTGACCCAAATAACATTACATTCATAAACGGTGCTTTTGCAATCAAAGGAACCAAATCAATTGTCCTATAAGGCATCAAACAACTGAGAAACAAAGAAGTGATGAGAAAAAAGACTGCAGGGTGAAGATGTCTGGTATTAGAAAATAAATGATGGGACAAAATATATCAGAAAGCACCTGCTGCATTTGATATAACAGTTTACATATGAGATTCAACTAGTTGTGGTTTAAAATATTTCATTACCGCTTTTCCAAGTATTGAGGTGTACATTTACCACATGTGGAGGAAATTATAAGAATATGTTTGAGCTAGCAAATGGTTTTCATATAAAGCATATGATACGCAAGAAGAGAAAGAGTCTTTGCATCTATGTCTCACAAGTTTAACCCTGACTGTTTGTTTCATTAGACAAACAATAAAACAGAACGAAAGTTGACGTACAGTATTTGGAGATAAAGCTCCCCAGTAGATGCATGGATAATTTGAACCCTGTGCGTGAAAAAGGTTAATGATTAAGAGTAAGATACAAGTTAGTAAATGGGGGGAAATCATCATAACTGATTTTCACATACCTAATTTTGACCCCATACCCATAGCCTCCATGTAGGTTGTGTCCCATCATTTTTACGAGGTTCAGCAATTGCAGCTGTATGGGAAAAGGCTTAGTTGTTGTTGTTGTTGTTGTTGTCAACAATTGCAGCAGTACAGTGTACTCCACAGGAGACAGACTTCACAAATTCTGTTTGCAATATCTTCACCCTTTTTGGATGATCACTTCTCTCCTCTGTTCCATCTCCAAGGTGTACATAGTCATTTGAACTATATGAAAAGGAATATATTATATGACATGAATTATGAGACCTTGGAACAATATTAAATGTAATATTTATTACAACGAAGAGAAAAACAAGAACTAGGTCCAATATGTTGAAGAAAATAATAAATTAATAGCAGGTAGAAATATGACCATTGTGATGTGCACGTCATTACCGTGTGATGGTATGCATACAAGCAATCATTCCGCATGAGCAGTACACATTTTTTGTAATGAGTTCATCCATTGTTTTGGGCATTTCCTAATCCATCCCTTGATTTTGAGTCTTTTTTTGAGTTTATCCCTAGTATGGAAAAAGGCTTAGTTGTTGTTGTTGTTGTTGTTGTTTGAGTTTATCCCTATAATAAAGTCGATGCTTTAATGTAGCGAGAGAAGATTGGTGAATATCACCTCAAAATATCAATCGCAAAGCCTTAGAAAATGCTATAATAAAGCATATACAACAAAAAGACAATATAATAAAAATCGATATTATTTAGCCACAAAAGACTTAAGAAAATATCTAATTGAGTGAATTATTTATAAAAGAGAACAAGAGGATTGGTCACAGCCGGCTCCCAACGGCTAGAATTTCTAGCCGTTGGGGGCCTGGTGACCATTGGGCCCCCAACGGCTAGGAGTCTGGCCCTGGCGGCCTGAAGGGCCAAGCCTTGAGGGTAGGACCCAATGGGCCAATCCCTTTCTAACACCCCCTCAAACTCACAGCGTTATGAACTAAAGTTTGTCAATCAAAAACTAAAATCATGGAGCTGGTAGCGACTTAGTGAAGATATCTATAAGCTGATATTTTAATCTTACAAACTACAGTGCTAAATAGCCTTGTATATGCTCTTCACGGATGTAATAGTAGTCCATCTCGATGTGCTTGATACGCTCATAAAATATACAATTGTTGGTGATATACATAACACTTTTGTTATCATAGTTCATAGTTGGAGGAACTTCCAATGTCACGTCTAAGCCCTGAAGTAATCATTTGAGCCAAGATAATTCAGTGATTATGTTGGTCATTGCATGATACTCAACTTTAGTGGAGAAAAGAGACGCCTTTTGTTATTTCTTGTATTTTCATTATATAAGAGAATTACCAAGGAAACCCCAATATTAGTATATGTAGTTAACTAAAGTAGAGAAGAAGAGAACAAGATGATAGAAATACTCTCTTAGTTGAGGTTTTTTGAATATATCAAAAATACTTATGATGACACTCATATGAATTAAGGTAGGTGAATGTTTAAAGTAGATTGCAATATGTACGGTACGAGCAATATATGAATGTGTGGTAGTGAGATAAGTGAGTGATCCAACCATTTGTTGGTAAGGAATGGGATCACTCAATAACTCTCCATCAACAAGTCAATCTTCTGATTGATTACCTCAGGTGTTTTAATAACTTTTTCATCTGAAAGTCTTGATCTAAGATTAATGTCATTAGCAAATTTAGTTTGTAATAAGAAAAAACCTTTATTGTTACCTCAATGCCTAAAAAATAAGAGTTGTTCAAGATCCTTCATTTCAAGCATCTTACCAAATTCTTTCTTGATTTGTTAAATCTCAGAATTATCACTACTTGTAATAATTATATCATCGACGTATAGCAAGAGTATAACATACCTACATAAGACTTCCTTAAAAACATAACTGTGTCAATATTACAAGTAATAAAGTCCTGTAATGTCATGAATTCGGTCATTTTATCAAACCAAGCCTTAAGAGCTTTGTTTGAGACCATACAAAGCTTGTTTGAGCCACAAAACATGGTTTTCAGGTATATTAAGGCGATGAGGAGGTTTCATATATACCTCTTCCTTTACCAACTATTTAAAAAGGTATTATTGACATCTGATTGATAGATGTTCCAACCCTGAATAGCACAAACCGCTATAAGAGTTTCGACAGTTGTCATTATGGTCATAAAAGCAAAGGTTTCCTCCATACTCCTGTGAATAATCTTTGGCAACTAATCTAACTTTATAACGGTCTAAGGAACTATCATCACTAGTTTTAATTTTATAAACCCACTTACAACCTACCGTCTTTTTATTTTGTAGTCTAGACACTACATCTCAAGTCTGGGCTCTATATAAAGTATCTAATTCTTCATTCATAGCATAAATCCAGTCTTTTGATAATTGTGCTTCCTTAAAAATTCTCGATTCCTTCATAACTGAAATATTAGTTACTAGAGTTCTATATCTTAGAAAAAAACTATCATAAGAAATGAGTTGTTCAGGAGGTCTAGAATCACAACTGGACCTTCGAGGTATATATGGAGTAACATTCGGAGTTCTCCTAGTGAAATATTGATCAAAGAGAGTAAAAATATGTCTTGAAATCATATGTTCATCAAGCTTATTTTTTATATGTATCACGTCTTCTCCTAAAATATCATTAAAAAAATAATAGGAGGAATCATCAATAAAACTACCATCATTCATGCCCTTAAATACATATTCATTTTTGAAGAATTTGACATCTCTCGATACACAGAGCTTGTCATTTTTATAATCATAACATCTATATTCTTTCTTATTTATCCCATACCCTAAAAATATGCATTCTATGGAAAGACAAGATAGTTTATCATCTTTGTTAATATGAACAAAATATTTACATCCAAAAATATGTAGTATAGAATAGTTGAGAGAGGTTTTAAAAACCTCTTCTACTGGAGAAGTTTTGTAAAACTAAAGATGGCATTCGATTAATTAAGTAAATAACAATCATAATAGATTCAACCCAAAAATTCTTAGGAACACCACTAGATAATAGCAAGATTATTGTGGTTTCTAAAATATGTTGATGTTTATGTTCTGAAATGTTGTTTTGTTGAGAAGTTTTAGTTCAAGAGGTTTCATGCATAATTTTTTAAACTCTTTAGACATAAACTCTCCTCCAGAGTCTTATCTAAAAATCTTGATTTTGAAATCAAATTGATTTTTAACAATATTATGAAATATAACAAAATTTTGAAAAACATAAGATTTGGCTTTTAAAAGATATACCTACATCAGCTAGATTTAAAAACTGATTTTCTGAACCGAGATTTAGATAAAATCATATATATGCAGCAGCCCGAAGGATATAAAATTAAAGTTCAAGAAGATAAAGTATATAGGTTGAGAAAACCCCTATATGGCCTAAAACAGTCACCTCGCCAATGGTATTTGACTTTTCAAAATGCCATAGTTACTTGGATTTATGGCTAATGAACTGATCACTATGTATATGTATGGAACAGTGGGAGCCACTTTGTCATATTATCTTTATACGTAGATGACATATTGTTGACTGGGAATGACAATGAGATGATTATCAAAACCAAGTCATAGTTAAACTCAATATTCAAAATGAAGGATATGGGGGAAGCATCCTATATCTTGGGTATAAAGATTTCTCGAGATAGAGAATCAAAACCTCTATGCTTAAGTCGGAGAGATATATTGATTATATCCTCAAGAAGTTCAAAATGGGTGAATGCAATTTTGCATCTACACTTGTTGTAAAAGGGGTTAAATTGAGCAAGGTTAATTGTTCCGGTTAAGTAGTGGATGGCCACTCACAGCCCCATTGCTAACAACGAATAAAACGCAGGAAGAAGGATTCTCTTTCTGGATTTCATGAGATCGTATTTTTGAAAGATAAACGTTCATAAAAACGATTTCTATTTTTTCAAAAGTAAAACTCACGCATCTCCCGGATAAAAACATGATATGATTGTTAAAAGAGAAAGCCTAGAGCATTAAACATTGAAGACAGAAAGCCATAAATAAATACAGAGTTTAAAGAAAGTACTATGATTTATGTCTTCTAAGAAAACCCTCTTTAGGTTACCCAAAAAACCACATACATTTCTATTCCATTCTACAAGAAACACAAAGAAGAAAAAAAGGAGAAGGAAAAACCATACAGGCAACCGGCATTCACTGTGCACAATCGAATCAAACAAAGACAGACGGCTTCGGAGATCATCGATTGCCCCAACAAATCTGCCTCAATTAAGGTAGATGACAACCATTCTGTTACTTTTATTGTTAATTTTTGTTTTTAATTATCCTTCCGTTTATAAAAAAGTAATAAAGAATTTATTCAACGTCTCGATGCCGGCGTCCTATACCAGATTCTAGGCATTCAGATGCATTACCTATCCAAGGACAATTAGGATTATCTCAAAAACCATAGATGGACGGTCAGGATATAATAATAGGATGCCCGCTATGATACCCTTTTCTCTTTATCCATTAGGAAAGGGTGATGCTATGGTGAGGCACCACCATATCTGAAGCACGACGTTACTTCATGTGGAAGTCTTTTTCTTCTTATTTCTGATGAGTGTACTTTGTGTACATGCTGCCGCAATATTTCTTACGCTTTTGGCTTTTTTGACTTTCTGAATTCTGACTGTTCTTGCCAGTGTAAAACACAGAAGTTTCCTTTCCCTATCGTAAATTAATCTCTGTTTGAAATCATCCAGTTTAACCCGTGTTCGCTCTCGCACCCCGTGGGAGTGATCCACGTGTCAGTTGATCATCAAGATGGACGGTAGTGATTTTCAGCTATGTGCACGCTCGCATTGGCCGTGGACTCGAGTCAAAGTATCAAGTTCCAAAGTTCGTATGGCAGTTGAAACAAACTATAGTCGCAAGTAAATCAGTAAATCAGTAAAACGACATTTACTCAAAAAGCAAATTGATGATTCATCAGTCTTTCGTCCTATCAACATTTAACTTTTACTCTAATAACGGAGACTGCCTTTGGCCACAATTACAAATTGACATGAGAAGTTCATTTTAAGTCTTCTCTACATGTCTAAACCACCTTAAACGCGATTTTCCTGTTTTCGTGCAACATCAACTTTTACTCTAATAATGGACGCGGCCGTTGGCCACGAATCCACTTAACATGTTCATTTCTGTCAACTCTTTTTAATGTTCACATGTTACACCCTTGAAATAGCAACGTCGCGAATGGGTATTGATCCGAAGACTTTCAGAGAAAGATGTAATTGAGCTTGTACGTGCCATCTTTGTATTGATCAATTCTTTCTTGCTTTTTACAGATTTCCCGAAGTGGCTGAGCTCTTGAGCGTCTGCTGGCTGGAGATCCGGGGGGCAATCAAAGCCTCTGAGCTCCCACCACACACCCATCATTCAGCGTATTGCATCTTGAAATACGCCAACAGTTCGGTTTCACTTCACATCCGGCGGAGCTTTCTCTTAGCCTAACCAGTGATTCTCAAGTCTCCAAACGCTCGGCCCACATACATTCAGAGAAACATGGCGAGGCCACTTCTCTTCCCCTTCATACTCCTTACTCTTGTTTTTCATTGTTCAGTGGCATCTACGTGACAAGTGTAGGAGGGCTACCTGTAACCCTGCTCCGCGTTGCAGGCTGCATTTCTTTGGTTTTGTGAGGGTTGGACTTTAACGCACTTCAATTGTAAAGTTTCAAGTACCGTTTCATATATTAGTGCTTTTGCAATGATAACATCTTGAGTAATCACTAATTAAGAATATCAGAAAACATACTTAACTATATACTTTTAAACATATTAACTTGTAATTACCGCATGTACTTTTGACTAAATAATGACAACCATTAGTATCATTTTTCATTTTTCCTGGTGACCTAAATACTGATAAACATAAAAGCACGTGAGGGCCAAAATTTGTAGAAAAAAGTATGGAAAAGATACGATACTGAATAAGGGAAGGATGACGCAAGAAAGCTTTCATAAAGCTTCAAAGGAGAAGCTACCACCTGGGAAGGAAGAAGGCTTTTAATAAAGCTTCGGAGGAGAAGCCACAATTTGATCCCATGTGTTCTATTGACTATGCATAAGAACTGAGTACCTCTCTCTCTCTCTCTCTCATAGTTGCACGAGCAAGAGTAACACGGGTCAACTTACAAGTTCAAGGTGATGAGTTCGATGCCTGGTGCGTGAATCTGGTGTACAAAAAGAAAAAGTTTAAAGGAATAGTTGGAGACACCGCATCGAGTTTTTGTGAGGACCAACACAAACAAATCATGCAGACATGGCCCTATTTGTACATGTACTTAACGAATGGACAAATTCATGATGCTCTATGCCAGCAATATCCACAAAACGCACATGAAGAAGCAACGATCTTCCTTAACGCACAACCCTGAACCAGGACTTACTTCCACCATATGAAATGAGATCTTTTCCCAAATTAGATCAGATCAGAAACAAAGCTTCAGTTATTTAAACCTTGGCAGATGATCAGCATGGTTCGCAAAATAGATGTTCAAATCTACCTATACTGTAAGTCTATCTAATATTGATTCCATGGAGCAAACTCCGCTTTTGCTATCAATCCAAACACGATACACCAACTCCTCAATCATAACAGAAAACGAAAACTAGCCCCAGCAAAACGGGTAACGTCTAATAAGCTTGACCTCAATGACCTGCATCACCTATTCAGTTAAGAAGCTGTAGTAGGGCTGATACAAACTCTACGGTTGTGGTGGAGCGGCATAGACATGACTCGACATAGTAGCAGAAGTATGCGGCAAACTAGCAGGAGGAGCTCCACTGGATGCTGAAACTGTTGCACTGGGATTCCCAAGATATGCTCCAGGATTACCGCCAAAAACGTTAGCTGTCGGTGGAACAGGGAAGCCATTGGGCATTGGTGGCATTGGCGCTCCACTGGGTGGCATACCTACTGAGGGAATGGTTGACATCGCAGCATATCCTGCAAAGACCAATCAAAACACAAGGTTTCATGAAGAGTTATAGTGCAGCTGAATTCAACATGATTCACATGAAGCAGAGCTTAAGTGAAAACTTTCGTTTGATGTTATAAGGAAACCAT
The DNA here is from genome assembly GCA_036023115.1 of Brasenia schreberi. NCBI lineage: Eukaryota > Viridiplantae > Streptophyta > Magnoliopsida > Nymphaeales > Cabombaceae > Brasenia > Brasenia schreberi. The sequence continues at coordinate 9,955,831 of JAYKKT010000072.1, forward strand.
TCCATGTCGCATGGGTGCAGGTGTTGCGGACATGGGAGTGGCTACAGGTGTGGAACTTGGCAACTTCCAAAAATCATGGGTGCAGAGACATGGCTATATATCACAAACTTATATATATGACTATATTTAATTTCATAATATCACATAAAACTAAAAAGTATCATTCCATAAATTAATTCACTAATACAGTAATAAGCTGTCAACATCCATGAAGTATAGTACTAGAAAGTACTTAAAACATACAATGCTGAAGCAGACACGGGAGTAGGGGTGCCGAGTATAACAGTGTCCAAATGGTATAACTGTGTGGAACATAGAAAGCTTTAGGACCTTTTCATCCACTCTCAAGACACAAATGCATTACTTGACGTCTCATATCATTGACAAGTTGACATAACAAGTATAATTATCAAAAATATCCATGGACAGATAAAGGCAGAATTATCTGCACTTTTTAGATACCTGGACCACCAGGAGCTCGAGGTGGCATAACAGGACGAAAACCTTGCATCATGGGCGTGCCTGCAGGGCCTTGTGAAGGCATGCCAGGAGGTGGCAGGATTGGAAGGCGAGGCCTTGGCAATGCTGGAACAGAGGCAAGATGTTGGTTGAAAGCTACACCAACTTGCTGATATGCACCTTGTCCAGAAAGATGTTCTTTGATCTTTTGATCAATTAGGCTCTGGGTCTGTTGCTCCTCAAACTGTTGGTAATATGAACGCACATTTGCCTGAAAACATCGCAGAATCAGAGATCAGCACTAAATCTTGCCAAATTCATGAGACAATTATGGTGTAAAATGATACCTTGTGTTTGTATCCTGCATTGTGTTGTTTTCGGACAGATGGCTGTTACAAAATTGTGTTAGTAATATAAAGGACAAAATAGTTCAATGTTTATCTAAGAAAAGGACAAATGGTTGATAAGAAGATTATTGATTCAGATGCTTATGTTTCAGTAGTTCTATCTTATGCAATTAGCGGACAGCACTTAAACTCATAAAGTTTCATGACATTACACAAATTATGCAAAGAACCACATAAATTTAAATAAAGTTCCAAAAGATGGGAGAGAAAATAAAGATTGGCATTTTCCAACGTAGATTCTTTTTAACTATATATAGTATATACAGACACACATGCGTTGTCATGCACGCACACACACAGGCACAATCTTTTACAAACTCCAAAAATGTGGCTGAAAACTAGCACAGAAGGACGATGACAAGCACCAATGGGAGAGTTAATATCATAAAGGGTGAGTGTGAATTCTGATTTAAGAAACCATAAACTTATCAATCCAGGAATGCACAACTACAAGCAGACAAATTCCAACAGTATCAGTGCATTAAAGTATGATAGCCAAAGGAACAGAAGCATGCTTGTTGTATGATTTTATTTCAAGTGTGTACTGTAGACTGTGACAATAATAGATAAAGGAGCTTTTAGAAAAATGAACTGATTGGGCGACAAAGATGACCATCTAACATGCTATATCAGACATTCATTTGGCAAAACCCCTATGGCCCATGCTCACAGAATATGAGGCTCCAACCACAAGAATATTCATTTAAAAGGCACCATCACGGATATGTTCAGTTGTTCATTGGTACAGCTATGAGTTGTTTAATCATATCATAAACTCGCAGCTAGGAAATAAGAATCGTTCAAAATGTATAATCAATTTGAATAAGGAAACTGACATGTTCAGTTCTCCAGTGCTACATCTGTGAGTTGCTCAATTATATTTTTCAGGTTGTTGAAATCATAATTTGTTGGTATTGTGGCTTTATTTATATCTGCCGATGATTGTAGTACCAATATGGTCTGACATGTCAGTTTCTCCAGTGCTACATCTGTGAGTTGCTCAATTATATTTTTCAGGTTGTTGAAATCATAATTTGTTGGTAGTGTGGCTTTATTTATATCTGCTGATACCGATACGGTCTGAATATTCATATTCGTATTAGCGTGTATATGTGTGCATGGGGTCATATGCTACAGCAATTCCTACATCTACATTTCTACAGCAGATTACCTGCAAGAAAGTAAAGATATTTCCAATTCTGCTAGGATTTATCAAGAGAAGTCCATGGAAGGATTTGGCCACAAAGAAGAGAAAACTTGCCTCATTTATTGCTGAAAAACTTCCATACAAAATACTTTAAGTGTCATTGTCTTAGATATAAGTGCATGTCATACATCGCCTGATTATGAGGAAGATCAGGGAGGCACCTTTGCAAAAATCTTCTGAATTTTGATGAGCTAAGTTCTCTCTCTCATGTGAAATGTTGACATTACACTCAATGACATGTATAATACATCCTCTTTGAGGGACCAACTGATACAGTTACCCGAGGGACACACTATCCCACTGAAGTAGGAGTATCGCGAATTGCATAATGTTGAACACACAACACGAACCAGTGCATAAAGTTTTGAAGTGTGATTCAGAAATTAGAATGCAATCAAGTATGACCACCTTAAGCTGGGCGACTCAGGAACTGGCAATTGATACCAATCCTTTCCCATCCGTTCCAACAACATTGATCAACTCACGCTCGATCAAATGGTTTTAGCAGATAATAACTCTCTTTAATATAATGTCAAAGATATAATAGCAGTTCATAACTTCAGATCTTTATGTTGTTGATTCCGTTTCCAAAACTTCATTGTTGTTACCAAGACTTGTCGGAGTTTTCAGTTGCTCTAAATATCTTACATTCCAATAGATCCTGAGTCCTGAGTTTGTCACATTGGCATGTAAACAAAATCATTCCATCAGGTTGACGAACAATGTATATCATTGAAGGCACGCAGAAAGCTAAAAACTTCAATGGTGAAAAACACTCAATGGAGAGATATGCACTGACCGAATCATGCGTTAGGTAGGTGTCACAATAATCACAGTAGTACCTGAAGAACAAGAAAAGGAAAGGAATTAGTCAATCCGCAAAGCAACAGCTTCACAATCAGGAACAGAAGAACAAAAGGGAAAAGGGAAATTCAGTTGCTAATCAAATGGTGACTATGAATCTGTGTAGCATATCCGACTTAGTGTGGGAGCAGGCATGGTTTTGATAGTTGCTAACCAAATGGAAATGAAACACTTTTACCGTGGCATGTTGGAAGAGTAGAACTGTTGTCACTCGAAATATAACTCACAAACAAGTTCCTGTAAATCAGAAGAGAAAAAAAGAGATGTAAAATGATACTTTGACAAGAATGATGGCATCTATGTTATCAATAGCAGTTAGCGGGTTGTTAGTGGTTGACTCTCATATAGCAGTAGCAAGAATATAACGGACTTAGCGGTACACTTTTATTTACGATTAAAAATATTATATATATAATGGATTCTCTAATTTCTAAAAAATATAAAAAAACGCATAACCACTTCTTTCATAAATATGAATCAAACTAAATAAACATGTGGTATATGCATATTGAATTGTTAAACGTACATTAAAAACAAAAATATAAATGTAACCAAATTATTCTACGCAATAAGCATAAAAATTAAAAGAAACTAATATATGTTATACTTATATGCTCAAGTATGGTGACTATGGTCCATGACTCCAATCTAATTTGAGCAATGAAAGGAATTATACTTACCTGCAAAAAAAATATAATAATGTTAGGGTGGACTAGTAGATCAATATACCAATTGACCAAAATATTTATAATACTTTTGAAGCAAAAACTTTAGCCTACATCAAATATAACAACTAACAACTTAACAAATAACAAGTCCAAAACATAGCATCCATCAAGATTGAAGTATGATTATAAGCTTGACTTCATGGTATGATGGGGCCTTCATTCGAGGACCAATTGTCCTATATCATTAATCATAAGCTGGGATCTTACGAAATTAAAAGGGATTCCATTTTGATACATCCACTTGTTAATGGATATACATATTCATTTTCTTTCTTCTTTCTTATATTGATTTTTTAGTGTATATACATACTCGTTTTCTTTCTTTCATATATTGATTTTCTAGTGTAGCGTCGTAGTGAGTCAGGCGATACAAATGAATCCATGGGCTCCTTTGAAAGAGGTGGTCATTGATGAATTTAAACACAATATTTGATGAGATAATCAAGAACTCAAGCAAGACATAAAATTGTGGAAGCTGGGAATCGCCGCCCTCATGGTGGCCACCCACACAGTCTCTTATTTCTTTTGCTTAAGAAAACTTAATTACAATTAGGGCTGACTTTATACAGATTTATAGCTTCAAAGACTGAAATGCCCTTGATTAGACTCATTAACTAAGTATGGTATCCAAATGGATCAATATCTGATCCATTTGGATCCACCTGATTAACTTATACATGATCCACTTGACTAACTTAAACACTAACCTAAAGACTATGACTAACATACATAAGTTGACAACTCTAGTTTATGATAAATCGATTTATTCCTTGCAATACGCCCCCTCAAGTTGGGTCTTGAAGAATTGAAATACCAACTTACCGAGTCTTCTTTAGGCCACATGTAGAGACAGGCTTTATAAGAATATCTGTTAGCTGATCTTCAGACCGAACATGTAGAATATTGAAAATTCCTTGTGGAACTTTTTCTCTAATAAAATGACAATCGATTTCAATATACTTGGTTCTCTCATGGAAAATTGGATTCGATGCTATCTACAGGGCTGCCTTACTATCTGTAAGAAAGTTGACTGGAATCATCTTCCTCAAACCAATTTCTTCCAACAGTGATAAAATCCATATTCCTTCACACATGCCTAGTGCAATTGCCAGATACTCTATTTCTGCACTAGATCGAGCCACTGCAGTTTGTTTTTTGCTCTGCCAGGATACCACATTGCCTCGTAGACGTACTATATAACCTGAGTTAGACTTTCTATCACTCTTAGAGCCAGCCCAATCAGCATCAAAATAGATCTAAAGTTCTATGGATGAATGAGGAGTATACCATAAGCCATAAGAAATAGATGATTTCAAATATCTGATGATATGGAAGACCATACTTATATGATGCTTAGAAGGAGAATGCATCCACCTACTAACATAACTGACTGCGAAACTTATGTCTGGTCGAGTAATAGTGAGATAAATAAGTTTGCCCACTAATCGCTAATATCTTCCAATATCTTCATATGGTTATGATGTGGCTTCTTTGTCTTCTTTTGCAATTTCAATAGGAGTAGAACATATTCGGCAGTCTTTCATTTTTGTGTCTTTCAATAAGTCCAAGATATGCTTTCTTTGACTTAGAAATAAGTTGTTCTTACTCTGTATAACTTTGATTCCCAAGAAGTAGTGAAGCTTACCCAAATCCTTTAAGTCAAAGAGAGAATGTAGTTTCTTCTTCAAATTAACAATACCTTCCGTATCATCTCCAGTGATAATGATATCATCAACATACACTAGTAATATAATAGTTTTTACACCTTGATAGACAGTGTATGATCACTAATACATTGTTTGAATCCCAAACTGATAATACCATCACTAAACTTTTGAAACCATGCTCTAGGTGATTGTTTCAACCCATAGATAGACTTCCGTAGTTTGCATATTGCATTGCCTTTCTGTTCTTGATGATACCCAGGAGGTAAATCCATGTAAATCTCTTCTATGAGGTCTCTCCAAAGAAAGGCGTTCTTCACGTCTAGCTGCCATAAGTCCCAACGATGATTAACTGTTACACTGAGAATAATTCTGATTGTTTTCATCTTTGCTACTGGTGCAAATCTTTCTGTATAATCGATACCATAAGATTGACTATAACCTTTAGCTACTAGTCTCGCTTTATATCTCTCTATGTTCCCATCAGCCTTATATTTCACAGAATATACCCATTTACAGCTCACTGATTTTCTATCTGATAGTAGCTGAACCAGTTCCCAGGTACTGTTTTTCTCCAATGCTGAAATTTCTTCCTTCATAGCTACCTTCCACTCTGAACATTGAGCCGCTTCTTCGTATGACTTGGGAATATAAGTATTATCTGTATTCATCACAAACAATTGATACTCTTTTGGATAGTTAGTATAAGAAACCATCTTCTGTAGTGCATATTTACCCTTTTCATGTTTTCCTTTTCTAAGGGCAATAGGCAAATCATCAAGATCATTAGTAGAATTTTGAGACGTTACCTGAGGGGGAATTGGATCTAATTCAGGGTGAGAGCTTTGATCTTGGGTGGCAGACTAATCCTGAGCAAAAATATGTCTCTCACCTCGAGTATAACTCTGCCACATTTTCTGTGGAACATACGGTATCTCTTCTGGTCTTGACTTGGCAAGAGAGGATATATCATACATGAGTGAATGCCAGATGTTTGATTCTCAGGTTTACCATAAAAAGGTATATCTTCATGAAAGGTAACATCCATTATAACATAAGATTTTCTTGTTGCAGGATCATAACATTTATAACCTTTTTGAGTAGATGAATACCCTAAGAAAATACACTTAACAACTCTAGCATCTAGTTTATCTCTTAGACTACTGTGTATATGAACAAAATAAGTACACCCAAATACCTTTGGAGAAATGTGAAATGACTTTTGAGATGGGCACAAAGAACGAAATGGGGTATGGCCTTTTAGTACCTGGTTGGGCATACAATTGATGAGATAAACTGCAGTTAAGACTGCTTCCCCCAAAAAAAAATTTGGAACAAACTAATTAAGAGTGTTCTAGCCACTTCCAAAATATGTCAATTTTTTCTTTCTGAAACACCATTTTGCTTTGGAGAATAAGGACATGAGGTGGTGTAAAATTCCTCGGTCTGAAAAATATGACTTGAGTGATTGGGACATGAATTCCCCACCATTATCACTCTGAAATATCTTAATGGATCTCTGGAATTGTGTATGCACAAATTGACAATAGATAGGAATAATATTTCTCACTTTCTCTTTAGTTTTTATGAGATATATAACAGTAAATCGAGTATAATCATCAATGAATGAAATGAAGTATCTATGACCATATAAAGAGGTAATAGAACAAAGGCCCCATATATCATAATGAACAAGCTCAAAAGGTATAGAAGATTTTTCTTCATTCAAGGGAAATGAAATACGATGGTGTTTTGCCTTCTAGCAAGTTTCACAGTTCAACTGCAAATTATTACAAGTAAAAAACTCAGGCAAAAGGATTCTAATCTTTGAGAGAGGTAAATGCCCTAATCTCTGGTACCATAAGGATAGATCTTCTTTCTGCTTCTCTGTAACTGTCACTGTCTGAAATACTATTTTTCTTGCTTCCTCATAGACATAAAGACCTCTTGACATGCTACCCTGACCAAAGATCCTCCCTGTCCTTAGGTCCTAAAAAAAACATCCAGATAATCAAAAATCACTTTACATTCGAAGTCTTTAGTCATAGCAAATACTAATAATAAATTAATTGAAATATTAGGAACATGTAAAAGAAGATTTAGCAAGTCAAAAAAGTATATAAACCACAATTTCTACCGACGTATTCAAAAGAATGAAGTCAAAGAGGCTCTTAAACATATGAAGGGTGGTAAATCGGTAGGACCACATAATATTCCTATAGAAGTTTGAAAAATACTAGGAGAAATAGGAATCACTTGGCTCACAAGACTATTTAATGAAATATGGAAAAACCAAAAGATGCCTAAGGAATGGAGAGCAAGTACACTTATACCCATATATAAGAACAAGGGAGACATTCAAAATTGTGCGAATTATCGAGGTATCAAGTTAATGAGTCATACTATGAAATTATGGGAAAGAATTATCGAACGTAGGTTAAGACAAGTATAAGTACAACAGAAAACCAATTTGGATTCATGCTAGGCAGATCAACTATTGAAGCGATTCACCTTTTGAGACGTCTTATGGAACATTTTAGAGCAAAAAAGAAAGACCTTCACATGATATTTATTGATCTAGAGAAAGCTTATGATAGGGTACCGAGGGAGGTTCTTTGGAGAACTTTGGAAAAAAGAGGTATCCCATTGACATATATTAACCTTATAAGAGACATGTACGATGGTGCAAAAACATGTGTGAGGACTCATGAAGGAACGACAAACTTCTTTGAAATTAATATTGGGTTACATCAAGGATCAACTTTAAGTCCATACTTATTTATAATGGTGATGGATGAGTTAACAAAACATATTCAAGATGAAGTACCTTGGTGTATGTTATTTGCAGATGACATTGTATTAGTGGAGGAGTCTAAGGAAAAAGTTAATAGAAAATTGGAACTATGGAGAGAAACATTAGAAAGCAAAGGCCTCCGACTTAGTAGAACAAAGACAGAATATATGGAATGTGTAAGTTTGATCATTTGGTTACTTCAGAGGATATGGAAATTAAAATTGGCACACATTGCATTCCCCAAAAGAAAAGTTTTAAATACCTAGGGTCAATTTTTCAGAGTCATGAAAGAATTGATGGAGATGTTACACATAGAATTAATGCTGGTTGGTTAAAATGGAGAGGAGCATCAGGTATTCTTTGTGATAAGAAGATACCATTAAAGTTAAAAGCTAAATATTATAGAGCAGCAATTAGGCCTGCCATGTTTTATGGTTCTTAGTATTGGACAATTAATCATCAACATGTACAAAAGATGTCTGTGACAGAAATGAAGATGTTGAGATGGATGAGTGGTCATACAAGAAAAGACCGTATACATAATGAGGTTATTAGAAACAAATCAAGAATGACACTAATAGAGGATAAAATGAGAGAACATCATTGAAGATGGTTTGGACATATAGAAAGAAGATCAAAAGAAGAACCTGTAAGAAGGTTAGAAAAACTAAATTTGGAAAGTATTAAAAGAGGTAGAGGACGGCCACAAAAGTGTTGGAAAGAAACAATAAAGAATGATCTAGCTTATTGGGAGTTAACTGCTAACATGGCACACAATAGGGATCTGTGGAAACAAAGAATCCATGTAGCCGACCCCGTCTAGTATGGGAAAAGGCTTAGTTGTTGTTGTTGTTGTTGTATTAGGAACATGTAAAACATTCTTCAATATTCCAAGCGGTGTAGTAATGCTTTCTTTTCCAACAATGGGTGTATAGGATCCATCGGCCAGTCTAATGTTAATTTTACCTGGAGTCAACTGATAATTATCAAAGAACTCTCTTTTACCCACCATATGATCCGTAGCCCCAGAATCAATCACCCAAATCCTGAGATGTGAAGTGTTTACATTACCTTGAGCCATAAATGAAAAGGGATATGCCATAGTTGCTTGAGGAATGGAAGTAGAAGTGGAGGCAGAATCATCCAACCTAGCCTTTAGCATCTCAATTTCTTTTTTCATGTCTATCAGTAAATCTGCTCTCCTCTCTGTAGTTTGTTTTCCACTTTGATCACTGCTAAAGTAAGCTCTGTTAGGTCTATGCTGATAATACGAAGGTTTACCTACAAGTTCCCAGCATGACTCCTTAGTGTGTCTTGATTTACAACAGTTAGTACAAGTCAGTTTATCCCTTTCTTCTGAAGTAATTCATGATCTGCTCTTGTCACGACCATATCCTCCTCTACCACGAGAGAATGAGGAAATAGAAAAATTCCTCCCTACAAATGCAGTTGTTTCTGAATTGGGCTTAATTTCTTTTTCCAGATGTTTTCTGTCTTCTTCTCGGAGTAGAAGAGAGTATATTGTACTCAGAGATGGAAGTTCTTCTCTGCTGAATATATTGTTCTTAACAGTTTCATATTCAGGAGAAATACCCCACAAAAGATCAAAGACTTTCCGTTCTTCGAACTCCTCGTTTCGTTTGTGTGTACACTATTGACATTTTGTCTTGGAATAAAGTTGTAGTTCTTTCCATAAACCTCGGAGTTGAGCATAATACTCATTGACTGATCTTCCACCCTATCTACATTTTTTTATTTTTTCAATGAGATCATATTTCTTAGCTATATTCTTTCTCTGAGCATACACATCTTGAGCAGCCAACCAAATATCTTTGGCAGTCTCCAAAAACATGAACGTACTCCCAATAGATGGTACCATAGATTGTAGGAGCTAAGCACTAAACAGTGCATTTTCCCTACACCATCTGGCATAAAGTGGATCTGTCGGTGGTGGTTGAGGAATGTCTCCAGTAAGTTAGTCCCAACGCCCCCTTGTCATTACAGCAAGTTCAATAGATTGAGCCCATTGTAGATAATTCTTTCCATCTAACTTTGTATCGGTGATTTAAAAAACTTCCCCTTTGTCTCCAGTGTTATTGTCACTTTCTTCTATCATCTTGTTTCTATCCATTGATGTTATAGATTACTAATTGTCCCTTTTTTTTCTTTTTGATGTGCAGGTGAACCACGACAAGAATCTTGTGGATTGGCTTTCTTTGCTGTCCCGCTATATATCACGTGATTGGATATCAATTCCTTAATCAACCACTGTTGTACTTTAACTTTGACTTTGAACAAAAAAAACAAAAAAACAAAAAAAATCCAGGCAGTATTCACATTGAGAAGGATGGATTCATAAAAGAAAAAAAAAAGTAAATGAATGGCAGATGTACTGCCAAATACTTTGAGCAAATTACGTCCCTTTGAGAGATGATACTTATGCAATCTTGTGTTGTTGTATATTATCGTCCTTGTGCTCGGGCCTGCGCACGTCTGATTTGATGAAAATAGTGCAGTCAGCCTTGGACTTGGGCTTTCGCAAGTCTGATTTTGTTCACTTTTGATTTAATGAAGATGGTGCAGTCGACCTTGAGCTGGGACGTCTGATTTTGTTGATTTTCTTCTAACCTTCTTCAATATTTTGTTGTGTTGCAGGCTGCCACTTCTCCCTCTTAACTGTGATCGCTTTATTCACCAGCAGATATGAAGATATGGCTTCGATTTCAACCAATAAGCTCTGATACCATGATGAATTTAAACACAATATTTGACGAGATAATCAAGAACTGAAGCAAGTCATAAAATTGTGGAAGCTGGGAATCGCCACCCTCATGGTTGTCGCCCACACAGTCTCTTACTTCTTTTGCTTAGGAAAACCTAATTACAATTAGGGTTGACTTTATACAGAATTATAACTTCAAAAACTGAAATGCCCTTGATTACTCACTAACTACTAACTAAGTATGGTATCCAAATGGATCAATATCTGATCCATTTAGATCCACCTGATTAACTTATCCCCTTGACTAACTTAAACACTAACCTAAAGACTATGACTAACATACATAAGTGACAACTCTAGTTTATGATAAATCAATTTATTCCTTGCAACAGTCATGAGTCAAATGATATGAAGATGGTATACATTGGGCGCCTCCTCCTATGTTAGCTTTCATTGTAGACCCTTCTCCTCCATATGAAAATGAAATCTTTTCGGCATTCTTTGTTGTACCATGCACATAATTGTAAATCACTTTCTTTATTTCTTCAACTCCATTCTTACAAGTTGCCACATTTTTGCACCTTTCCATTAAATGGTCCTTGTATCATGTTATTCCACTAGTAGAAATATTATCCTTATATCTTGTTATTCCACTAGTAGAAATATGATCACATAACGTGCAAAAAACTGACATATTATTCATCCTAGATTTTGTCAAACCCCAATTCCATCCAGGATCCTTAGAAGCTAGGGGTCTAAAGTTGTATACTGGATTAGAAAACTGAATACCAATTGTACTACTAGTGTCGGTGTCACTCCTACCACTGCCACTTGAACAACAAGAGTTGCACTAGCTGATAATTCATACTCACTATAATAAAAATCAGAAAAAACAAATTATAAAAAAGTATAAAAAATAAAATTAATAGGTCAATACGGATTATGAAACAACTTGATGCTTTGTTGACACTGTCCCTTTTACCATGCGCATGTATGTGTCTGTGTTAGATTGATAGAAGTATTAGAGAGAATGAGGAAACAAAGATCACAAACCATAATATTCAAATATGAACAATCAAATAGCCAACCATGGGCTGGAGACTTACCAAAAGTCTATAGAAAATCATAAACAAAAAGTGTACAAAATACTAAAATGTTGGTGAAACAAGTCAAACCTCATTGGAGGAAGGTGGGAAGAGCACCAGATATGGCATACTTCATACGATGTAACAGATTTGGAGAACCAAAGAAATACACATGTATTTAAAAAAACTCATGAAGAAAAAATAGAAAACACATAAAATTTCTAACAAACAGAAAAAGTATCATCATAATCACTAAGAAAACACATAGAATTTCTGACAAACACAAAACTAAATTCATACAGGAATCGCACAATTGGATGCATTGTGATCTTCAACCGATGCCAACAAGATGGGGTCGAAATTTGCTCCATTAGATTTCCTCTCTTCGTACCTTCTTAGCTTTTCGTTATATTACACAAAAGCTAAGTCGTTTAGCTTTTGATGCAATAATCTATTCCGTTTCTTCGTATGAAACAAGAAAAGATTAATCAGCAGAGAAAGATGTTATCTAGAGAAAGAGGTGAACCAATGATGGAAACACGAAATCTCGCTTTTATAAACTATTATTCGACCCAATAGAAAGGGGAAAAGTGAATAAGATATCATAGATTTTTTTTATGTTGAGCCACCCATCAACAACAAAGAACAAACAACCTCAAAGTCCCTTCAAAAACTAGAAAGATGGTAAAAGCAAAACCAATTCGCAAAAGAGAAAACAGGTGAAACGGTCAATCTCTTTAGGTCAGCTTGCAATTCTGGCAGTACCAGTAACAGTAAACGTAAGGTTCCCGTAAAAAGAATGTCTTTACAAGTCAGAAAACTAAAACATGCCAGATCACTTCTGCGCAGAAGGTGATCTAGGCCAACAGGTTGAAATAGGAAGTTTTCATGAAAATGTTGTTCAAATACGTGCCATACAACATATGAACGATCAGATCTAACAGTAAATAAACTAAAATGAGTAAAACATTCAGGTTATGAGCACATCCGTGGAATGACAGGTGAGAAAACAAAGTGTTACTCCATTGGAAGAACTGAAACATATAGAGCAAGATCTAGGATGCTAGACGCTGATGAATTGAACTAATGAAAGCAGAGGCATCACTCACATGAGTAATATAGATAAGAAAGTAGGCAATCGATAGGACCTTGGCAAATATCATATGAAAGATTAGATCCAGACTCAGAAAATAAGACATATAACGTTTTCAGTTGCTAGATCTAGATCCGACGGGTAAGATTTTTTTTACGTAGCCAACCAGAAAACTTTCCAGCTTTTAGCTATTTTTATAACTTACTCAGGCTCAAAATCACGTAAATCTCCATAAAATCATAATCATCATCAACTATGAGAAACCGATTCACCCGGGGAAATGAAGAGGCATTCGTGCACCCATGGTATCTTTTTCCTGAAAGACGACACTTCCCCCGAATTGGATCCAGGACTCCGGATCAGGACTTAAACACAAACCAATGAAAAATCCATTCGAGAAACGAAAATGTAGAGAGACTCAACCTGGAATCACCATGAGAGCCAGATCTAGAGATGTCAGAACAAGAGTTGTGTACATAATGGCATGGAGTAGGAAAAAGGAAGAATCATACTCACTTTCCTACACGGACCTGGACTTCCAGTTGCTATGCTGCTAGTACGAACAAAGCCAGAGTTTCGAACATAGAACTACAGATCTCGGATCGGAGAGAAAGGAAAGAGAAGAAACGAAATAGAGGAGAAGGAAGAGAGATCAAGGAAGCCTATACCTCGATCGAACGTGTGGCCTCGGATCTCTTTACGAGTTCTCAAGCAAGAGTGGCGAAGAATGGCAACCGCGCAACCGATAGACGCGAGAGAGGAGGGCATGCGAGTGCAATACTTATAAGGAGGGAGTATGGCGGAGATAGGCAATAGAGAAACAGAGAGAGAAGAGAGAAAGGGAGTACCTGTAGGCGAAAGGTGGGAGAGGGACAACAGAGGATGGAGAGAGAGAGAGTAATTGCGTCTGTGTTAGCAACTAGGGTTAAGATCTTTTGTTTCATTTAGATTGGGTCAATCCAATTAGATCGATCTTACCCAAAATGGTGTTATTAACTTTGTCTGCTAACAATGCTATAGCGTTGTTAGTGGCGCTATAGCGTTGTTAGTGATGCTATAGCAGCCCTGGTGGGTCGCTCGCTAAGGGTCGCCCGCTATAGTGCACTATTGATAACATAGGTACATACCCTCTCTCTCAACTCTATTTGGCCCATCATTGGTGATCGCGAGCGAGTGACGAACGATGGCGGTGGCCCGACGAGCGACGGATGATGGTGGACGGCAGACATCAACGATTCGACGGCCTGAAGAGGTTAGGTACCCATATTAGTACATTGATTGATGTATTAGTTTAGGTGTTGATGTTTTTTCCGGTACTTGTATTAGTTTTGTGTTGAAATTAGTTTCTTTCAAGTTCTTCTTGTCATTGCATGGATTTGCTTCTCCGTTTCATTTCTTTCTTGGTTCCGTTTAGTTCCTTTTCTTCGGCGTTGTGAATCTCCAAACTATATGTTTGATGAAATGCTTCAACGAGATGTCGAGGCCTGTTCAATGAGAATTGGGGTTCCTTTTTGTTTTGTTGGAAGCAATTCTTTTACAGATGATCGTGAACAAAATACTGAGATCGAGATTGGAGTTTGAAGCTTAATGTATTTTGATTCAAAGTTATTGTGTTTATGTTTTTATATTATATAGTATTTTATTTATATTTATTTATGTAAATTTATTTTTTTATTATGTTTCTTAATAGTGACGGAACTCCGCCCATGTAAGGGATCACCCTTGCATTGCCGGTCCCAAGCCCGGATAAAGGAGGAGGGTTGTGTTAGGCTTCCGACAGCCAGCGTAAAACTTCGTCGGATTTCTACAACATGGATTACAAAAATTATGAGCATTGCTTTGGGGCGTCCCCGCCTAGCGACGTGCTGCAGAGCCCGAATGCAGTAAGAAGTAAGCAAGGGCCACTACATTTTCGCCCGAATGTAGTGAATCAATTGCAGAGAGGGTTCCCACATCATGGACGGGTGTGGGTAAAGAAGTTAGTCCCGCTACATTGCCGCCCGAATGTAGTGAAAAATTTTCAGAGAGGGTCTCCGCATTTTGATTATGGACGGATGCGGGGGGTAAGGAAGCTAGTCCTAGAAAATAAGATTCGTATTGGTTCTTGGAATATCGGAACATTATCGGGTAAGCTAATAGAGGTGGTAGATACTATGATTCGGAGAAAGATTCATATTCTATGTTTACAAGAGACAAAATGGGTTGGAGAAAAAGCAAAGGAGATAGAGGATACAGGTTTTAAATTATGGTACTCAGGTAAAGAAAAGGCCCGAAACGGAGTTGGTATTATCATAAATAAAGATTTAAAGGAGAGTGTAGTAGACATACAATGATATGGTGACCGAATCATGACATTGAAATTAGTGTTAGGAGTAGAGGTTTTGAATATAGTTTGTGCTTACGCACCCCAAGTAGGACTAGAAGATAGTATAAAGACAGTTTTTTGGGAAGAGTTAGATAAGGTGTTTCAAAAGATTCCACAAAAGGAGATGATTTGTTTAGGAGGAGATTTAAATGGACATGTCGGTAAAGAGGCATTAGGATATCAAGGGATTCATGGAAACTTTGGTTATGGGGATATAAACGAGGAAGGTAGGGAGATTTTAAATTTTGCTATGTCATTTGATCTCTTTATAGTCAATACAATCTTCAAAAACGAGATGAACATTTAATTACTTATAAGAGTGGCTTATCACAAACACAAATTGATTACTTTATTTGTAGAAAAAAAGATAGAGCGTGTTGTAAAGATTGTAAGGTAATTCCAGGAGAAAGCTTAACCACCCAACATCGACTTTTAGTTATGGATTTACAAATAAAAAAATGGACAAAGAAGAAAAGAGTGCATCGAGCTATTCGGACTAAATGGTGGAACCTCAAAAGTGAGAAAGAAGATATATTTAAACAAAAAGCCCTTCAAGGAGATGTTTGGAATTATGTTGGCACACCCTCTGATATGTGGAACAATATGGCTATACATATTAGGAAAGTGGCGAAAGATGTGTTAGGGGTATCTAAGGGAGGTGTACCGGCACAAAAAGAAGCTTGGTGGTGGAGTGAAGTAGTACAAAACAAAATCAAGGCAAAGAGGGCATGTTACAAATTACATTATGCTAAGAAAACTAGTGAAACTTTAGAAGCTTATAAGAAAGCAAAGAAGGAAGCAAAAAAGGCCGTTAGTGAAGCAAAAGCTAAGATTTGGGAGGACTTATATAAAAAACTCAACTCAAAAGAGGGTGAAAGAGACATTTTTAGGATAGCTAGGGCTAGAGATAAGAAAACTAAAGATCTTAATTATGTTAGATGCATAAAAGACGAGGATGAAAAAATTCTAGTGGCAAATGATGATATAAGAAATAGATGGAAAAACTATTTTTATAATCTTTTTAATGAAAATAAAGATGTTAGTATTAGTTTAGGAGATTTAGCCAAGTCAGAAAAGTATATAAACCACAATTTCTACCGACGTATTCAAAAGAATGAAGTCAAAGAGGCTCTTAAACATATGAAGAGTGGTAAATCGGTAGGACCAGATAATATTCCTATAGAAGTTTGGAAAATACTAGGAGAAATAGGAATCACTTGGCTCACAAGACTATTTAATGAAATATGGAAAAACCAAAAGATGCCCGAGGAATGGAGAGCAAGTACACTTATACCCATATATAAAAACAAGGGAGACATTCAAAATTGTGCGAATTATCGAGGTATCAAGTTAATGAGTCATACTATGAAATTATGGAAAAGAATTATTGAACGTAGGTTAAGACAAGTATCAAGTACAACAGAGAACCAATTTGGATTTATGCCTGGTAGATCTACTATTGAAGCGATTCACCTTTTGAGACGTCTTATGGAACATTTTAGAGCAAAAAAGAAAGACCTTCACATGATATTTATTGATCTAGAAAAAGCTTATGATAGGGTACCGAGGGAGGTTCTTTGGAGAACTTTGGAAAAAAGAGGTATCCCATTGACATATATTAACCTTATAAGAGACATGTATGATGGTGCAAAAACATGTGTGAGGACTCATGAAGGAACGACAGACTTCTTTGAAGTTAATATTGGGTTACATCAAGGATCAACTTTAAGTCCATACTTATTTATAATGGTGATGGATGAGTTAACAAAACATATTCAAGATGAAGTACCTTGGTGTATGTTATTTGCAGATGACATTGTATTAGTGGAGGAGTCTAAGGAAAAAGTTAATAGAAAATTGGAACTATGGAGAGAAACATTAGAAAACAAAGGCCTCCGACTTAGTAGAACAAAGACAGAATATATGAAATGTAAGTTTGATCATTTGGCTACTTCAGAGGATATAGAAATTAAAATTGGCACGCATTGCATTCCCCAAAAGGAAAGTTTTAAATACCTAGGGTCAATTTTTCAAAGTGATGGAAGAATTGATGGAGATGTTACACATAGAATTAATGCTGGTTGGTTAAAATGGAGAGGAGCATCAGGTATTCTTTGTGACAAGAAGATACCATTAAAATTAAAAGGTAAATATTATAGAGCAGCAGTTAGGCCTGCCATGTTTTATGGTTCTGAGTGTTGGGCAGTTAATCATCAACATGTACAAAAGATGTCTGTGACAGAAATGAAGATGTTGAGATGGATGAGTGGTCATACAAGAAAAGACCGTATACAAAATGAGGTTATTAGAAACAAATTAGGAGTGGCACCAATAGAGGATAAAATGAGAGAACATCGTTTAAGATGGTTTGGACATATAGAAAGAAGATCAAAAGAAGAACCTATAAGAAGGTTAGAAAACCTAAATTTGGAAAGTATTAAAAGAGGTAGAGGACGACCACAAAAGTGTTGGAAAGAAACAATAAAGAATGATCTAGCTTATTGGGAGTTAACTGCTAACATGGCACACGATAGAGATCTGTGGAAACAAAGAATCCATGTAGCCGACCCCGTCTAGTATGGGAAAAGGCTTAGTTGTTGTTGTTGTTGTTGTTGTTGTTTCTTAATAGTGACGGACCCATCCCTTAGTTTTTCAAAAATGTGTGTACCCCATACCTGTATCCATGCAACATAGCTTTCAGACGATGATATTTTCTATCGAGTACCTGCCTTAGGATTGAAACATGGCTTCTACTTCTTGAGTAAAATCGTTCTTGCTGTTAAGATGATATTGCTAGTAAGTTTTTAAAACCTTGTATTAGAAGTTGTTATTACCAAATCACATACTTATATTGGTGTCAGTAACAAAGATAATATGTATATAACAAAGTAGCCACCAAATCCTCAGTGTTATCCGTATCGCACCGTATCGTACGTATCGTATCATGGGTCACCGCGATACGATACACCATGGTGTATCGTAAATAGGTAAGTATCGCACCGTATCGTGCGACATATTGCCCGTATTGTACGCCCAGGGACCCTTATAAAGGGACCTTGGCCGAACCGAAACCCGCGATTTTTGTGGTTTTCCTCTCTCTCTTCGAGTTCTCCAAGCCTCCTATTTGACGTTCTTCACCTCCTTGGTGTTCAAGGCTCCAAAACCATGCTCTATGGTGTTCGTGAAAGCCTCCTATCTCGGATTTAGGTATATTTTTAGTGTTTTTCTTCATTTTTTTCTTTTTATTTTTTTTTTGTTTATTTGTATTTTTCTTTTTTTGAATGACAAAATATGAAGTTATTAAGTGTGTGGATATGATTTTTATTGCATTCATGAAGTGGGAGATACACTATTTGAGTGTTATTTGATGATTGAGGATTTACGAAGTGCTTTTATTTTTAAGTTTTTTTTTTAATTAAAGTACTCAATTGAGATAGCACGAAGGGGTGGTAGAGACTCCCATTCAAAGTCTGATGATCCGGCATGACAGTGGGGTACACCAGTTGAAGGTTATAGGTTAAAGATCATATGCTTATTTTGTGAGAGGGTGGTTAGTGTGGAATTTCAAGGTTGAAGCACCACCTAGTAGCGACTAGGAAAGAAGTTGCTCCATGCACAGACAGAGTTAGAAGTTTGAAGGTATTAAATGGCAATGCCTGCAGATGATTGAGAGTATACAGGAAAGAAGACAACAAAAGGATTATTTGGAAATGTTAAAAGAAGATTATGATGCTACTGGATTTGGATTCACTGATAGTTTGCCTTCAGATGATAGAACAGATATTGGTAGTAGCAGTTCACGAGCACCTAGCAGGGGAAAGAGGGTTGGTGAAGACTTTGGCGGTGGTAGAAGAGGAAGTTCAGGAAGGAGTAGAGGAAGATCTTCTTATAGTATATATTCATTTTTTCCTCCTACTATTACACCTGGTGCTCAACCTGAAATTCTTGCTGTTATGGCTTCAGAACAGTTGCATGATCAAGCAGACCTTGCAGTGGGCAGATGGTTTTATGATGCATGCATTCCATTCAATGCAGCAAACAGTTTTTATTTTCAAGCAATGGCAGATGCAATTGCTAACATCGGTCCAGGATACAAGATGCCCTCTTATCAGAAGTTGAGAGGAAAGATCTTAGATAAGATCGTCATTGAAGTGCAAGAATATTATTCGATATTGAGAGAGTCATGGAAGGAGACAGGTTGCACTATCACAACAGATGGATAGACATGGCAGATGGATGGACAGATAGACAAAGAAGGACTTTGCTAAACTTTCTTTTATACTGTCCTAAAGGACTTATGTTTTTGATATCTTTAGATATGTCAGAGGAGAGGCACACTGTGGATATTCTACGAGAAGAATTTGATAAGGTTCTACAAGAGGTTGGGCTAAGGAATGTAGTCCAATTGATTACAGATAATGCAGCTAACTAAAAAGCAGTTGTGAAGGAGTTAGCTGATATTTATGGGACTTTCTACCGGACACCATGTGCAGCTCATAATTTAGATCTCATCCTTGAGGACATTGGTGAGATGAATGAAATAAAGGCAACAACTGAGTGTTGCCAAGATATTACAAAATTCATTTATAACCATGCATTTGTTTTGTGTATGATGAGGAGATATACAGAAGGTGCAGAGCTTCTTCGAACAGCTGCAACTCGATTTGCAACAAGCTTCTTATCTGTACAGAGTATTGTGAGACAGAAGCAAGCATTGAAGAGAATGTTCTACTCAGATGAGTGGCAACAATTTGCAGAATTGCCTCAGAATAGAAGAAATAGAAAGTTGAATGAGATTGCTCAGACAGTTTTCAGAAGTACATTTTGGAATGCATGTGTTAGATTGTTGAGAATTACCTTTCCTTTAGTCAAGGTTTTGAGATTGATAGATAGCGAGGAGAAACCATCTATAAGCTATCTTTATGAAGCCATGGATAGGGCAAAAGAAGCAATTAGAAATAACATTAATGGAAAAAAGAGGGATTATGTGCCCGTGTGAAAAATAATTGATAGTAGATGGAATAAACAATTGCATCAGCCTATTCATGCAGCAACATATTATCTAAACTCATTATTTAGGTACTCAGCAAGCTTCAAAAGGGACGGTGAGGTTAATCGAGGAATCATTGATTATATTGATAGATTAATCCCTTATGAGAGCATAGCAGATGCTATACATCGAGAGATGGAAATTTATGATAATGCTCTTCACTTGATAGGTTTGCCTGTTGCAATTCGCAACCGCATTACGATCCATCCAGGTAAATTGTTTATTTTCATATTTAAGGTGCATCTTATATTACTGTGGATTATGTCTTTAATGTTTGTCTTTTTCTACAAATGTTTGGTGGAACAGGTTTGGAACTGATTGTCCGAACCTTAGAGATTTTGCAGTAAGAGTCTTGAGTCAAACCTGTAGTGCAACAGGTTGTGAAAGAAATTGGAGTGTTTTTTAACATATCCATACAAAGAAGCGCAACAGGTTAGAACATAAAAGACTAAATGATTTAGTTTTTATTCGTTGTAACATGCACCTTCGTGAAAGGTAATGTTGTATTACTATTACTTAAATGTTCAATTCAATAAATCGTTTAACTTTAATTGTTAATATTATTTACTAATTGTTTATCTTTGTTTGTTCTAGGCAATTAAAAAAAGTAAATAGACAAAAAGCCAATTTTATCCAATAAGTTTGGATAATTTTGATATATTAGAAGATTGGGTTATAGAAGCCAGTGAAGAAAATGCCCTCCTAACTGAAGAAGACATTGCATGGATTAATTTAGAAGGAGCGCAACAACAATATCAAGGAGATGAAGAATTTGATTTCCAAGCAGAAGGTATTGCTGATGATGATGAGGAGGATCTTAAGCAAGGAGAAGATGAAGATTATTTAGTTGATGATCCTGATTACAATTTGTAAAATGTAAATGTATTTCATTTTTTTGATTCAAAATATGTAAATTTGGATGCAATTGTTCAATGTTGAATGCTCAATTTGTTCTAAACTTTACATTATATGAATTTAAAGCAATTACCCGATTTTTCTTGATTTTTTTTTGTTTTTTTTTTTTTACGATACGGGCGATATGATACGATACACCCGTATCGTGGAGCCCAGCGATACGCGATACGATACGCGTTAGACAACACTGCATATCCTAATGATAATAAATTCAAATAATTAAGCTTGTAAACAGGTCACTAGAAATACGAAGAATTGTGAGATGGGATCTGAACATATGCACCTATGTCACACGGGTGCGGGTGCGGGATACGGCAAATTTTCAAAAATTTGGGTGCGGCGACACGGCTAGGGTATATAATATTATATATAATATATATTCAACTAATTCAAATTAAAATCCTAGAACAAGTGAGACATCAATTAACATAAGAATATGATGACAACAATAAGTACACAACTTTATATTAAAGCAGAACAAGTAAAGAACTACCTATGTTATATCAACAATATTATCATAATATCATTTATCAACTATGAACAATATTAATGTTTGATAAATGAAATGAAGTAATGAACATGTACCTGATAAATTATAGATCTTCACAATCAACAATATCATCAACTGAAGGGACTATTGGATCAGTGAGTTCCATATTAAGAATATGCAAATCTTGGCTGTCATCTAAGTGATATTTCTCTGGGTTTGCATCCCAATATTTTGATGCTCCTTCACTGCAATATATGCAAATAAATAACAAAAAAAGATCAACAATAATCATCATGATGCAAGCAAAGAAAACAATTTTAAAAGATTAGTAATTTTTACCAGTACTCAGCATTAGATCGTGAAACCAATCTCAGATTTGAATGGACATAAACCAAGTCTTCAGCATGACTACTTTATAGATTGTTCCTTTTGATATTGTGAATTTGAGAATATGTACTCCAATTTCTTTCACAACAAGAAGAAGTGGCAGGTTGAGATAATAATTTTGATGCAAGCTTTTGAAGAAGAGGCATCTCAAATCCATAACATGCCCACCAATCTAGTGGATCTTGATAATCCCTTGCTTCCAGTGCTTCTAATGAATCAAGTCTGGCACAAGAAAACTTTCCATATTCAGAATTTACTTGCCTAAGTATGAGTCACGATAAATCCTTCCCAAACACATTTGTCTATTCTTTGCTATTTCAGGATCTTGATTAGGAGGACAACGCCCAATGCTCTCATGCAACCATTTCTTCCCATAATATCTTAGATTTAAAGAATGTGCTAAACAATGCAAGGGAGTGTTACTTTTGTCCCATCTTGATACTAATATAGAATGGATATGATCATAAAATGTTGATGTCTCATGAAGTTCTTTTCCCTCATGCTTTAAAATTATTGACTCAACTTTTTCAATCATGGTATCCCACATTTCATAAACTTTATGAAGCATTGATTCATCTTTATCAACTTCTCTCAACATGTCCCACATAGGCTTTGTGAATTCAAGAAAATATGATACTTTATCCCACCATAAATCATTAAGAATAATAGTCTTCACTACTGGGGCCCTTGTTTGATCTCCAACCTTGTTACCACGGTATGCATCCCAACTTGGATCAGTAACCATTTGAATCAATGATGTTTTTATTGTGTTGAATCTTTTTACCATCACAATCAAAGAAGCAAAACGTGTTTCTGCAACCTTCAACAACTTTAAATGAGAATGTCTATTGAATATCGCTGAAATTAAATGGTGATTCATTACAAAATTCCTTATCTTCATACAATCTGTTGCCATATCTTCAATCCATGAACACAATTCATATGCACGAAGATTATCTTTATCTTCTGACGGCTTACATATACGAGAAAGAGCCAAATTTAAACTGTGAGCTACACAAGGTATCCAAAAAATGTGTGGATACTCACCTTCCAAACTTAACCCTGCACTTTTGCAATTAGCTGCATTATCAGTGATTATTTGTACAGCATTATCTGGTCCAACACTCTTAATAACTTCTATAAATAAATCTTTCAAGTATCCTGCAGTTTTAATTTCTCCAGATGCATCAACCGACTTCAAAAATATTGGCCCACTAATTGAATAAGCAATGAAATTAATGAGTGGACGCCTTTGAATATCACACCATCCATCAGAAACAATAGAAACACCATTAGTTTCTCATAAAAACTTCTTATGTTCTAAAAGTCTTTCAATATTGGCTTTTTCTTCTTGAAGAATAATGGTTCGCAATTTTTCAGAACTTGGAGGAACATAACCATGTAAATTACAATTAGCCAATGAAGTGACAAGATCTTTCCAATATGGATTTCTTGCTACATTAAAAAGAAGTGAACTTGAAAAGAAAAATCTTCCAACCTTTCTATCCATCTCCTCCCTTCCAACTACATTAAACGAGTTTTCAATTGCTCCTCCTCTAAAACCTTTAAATTGACTTTGGATTAACTTTCTTTTCTTTTCTGCATCTTCTTTGTATCCACCAAATAATGGAATATTTGTTCCTTTTTCACTCCTTTCGTTCTTCTTTTCATACTCATCTTGCTTTTTCATTAATTGTCTTTGTAAATCTTCATCCACATTCGGACATGCTCTTATACCATGTTTTGATAATTTTAAAAGATGTGCCTTCACTCTGGTATATGATCCTGTAAATTTCATGTTACAAAATTTACACATAAAATGTGTATTACCTCCACCACCTTCATATAATTCTCCCTTTTGTACGTGCATCCACAATGGTGCATCATCACGAGGTATTGAAGATTTTGAAACTTTTGTTGTTGATCCTGAACTTGAAGGAACACTTCCACCAGAACTCCCAGTAGGGCCAGTACCAATTGATACTCCTTTTCCTTTTCTATTGTCGGCCATTTTTAGGATTAACTCAATTCACAATTTCACAATCTGATTGAAAACAAAATATCAAAAACAAACAAATAAGAGATGGAGTCAGTCATAGTCGTAACTCATAAGTCATAACATTGACATTTGACAAATGACAATTGACAAGGAAATGAATCACCCAACAACTCATATGGTGGATTAATGACTAATGCTATAACTGTCACGACCCCTAAGATGCATATGCCAAATCATTTGTAAATGCTATCAAGACAATCATGCCATTTGTTGCTATGATCTGCACTTCACTCTGTAATTGGTAGCCCGTTGGCAATCAATCGTGATCAGATATTATCTGGAGAGGGCCTTCGCATGCTTATACCCATTTTAACATTCCATACTTCAGCATTCATCATAGGTTACTGGATCTCTAAGCTTCTTGCTCTAAGGTACATTCATTTTCATGTTCTTATGGGCAATGAGGAAGTTATGGTCTTGATGCATGTTTATTCTATGAATTGGTCATGAAAATAGTAAAAATCTGGGAAGTGATTGGGTTCAGGCTCAAATTTCTTTCATCAGTCTTTCGACATTAACAACAAAAAGTCCGTGTGGCAATTGCCATAGTGGGAGGGTTCCCTCGGCCTTGTCTGTCCGTTCTGGCAATGAGGGTTGTGCTCGTGACTGCACCTGCACTTATGTTGAAGCTCAGTATAGGCACCGAAGGTGTGGGTCCTAGCCTCAGAAGTATATGTCAGTGTGGTTCCATCTCCCATAGTATGCATTTGGTCATCTATAAACTAGAAAGAGAAACAACAAAACACGCGGTAGAAAACAAATCACTGAAACTTCATTCATCAGGAAAATGGTACTGAATGAGAGTGAGGGACCAGAGCAGCGCGAGTGAGAGACCTAAGCAACGCGAACGCAAAAGGTGAGGGACCTGAGCAGAGCACGGATGAGGGACTTGAGTAGCGCGGGAGCCTGGAGGTGAGGAACCTGAGCAGCAGGGAGGTGAGGCCGTGAGGGAGCTGAGCAGCACGCGGGCGTGGGACCTCAGCGCGGGAGGTGAGGGAGCTGAGCAGAGGAGCACGCGGGCGATGGAGGAACCTGAGAGGCTGAGAGGAGCACGCAGGCGTGGGACCTCAGCGCGGGAGATGAGGGAGTTGAGCTGAGGAGCACGCAGGTGATGGAGGAACCTGAGAGGCTGAGAGGAGCACGCGGACGTGGGACCTCAGCGCGGGAGGTGAGGGAGCTGAGCAAAGGAGCACGCGGGCGATGGAGGAACTTGAGAGGCTGAGAGGAGCACGCGGGTGTGGGACCTCAGCGCGGGAGGTGTGGGAGCTGAGCAGAGGAGCACGCGGGCGATGGAGGAACCTGAGAGGCTGAGAGGAGCACGCGGGCGTTTTTATACACCTGCCCTAAAATATTGGACGAAAACAGCCTCCAACACGTTGACCGCACTGAAAATTCGACCTCGACACGTTAACCGTGTCGGATTACCACGACACCGTGTCGGAGCGGCACCGACATGGTGTCGGTACGAGTATCGGTGTCGCACCCGTGTCGACACAGACACCCCACCTCCTAGAGGTGTCCGTGTGACATAGATATGAGCCATAGAGAGGAATTAGGGAACAGAAGTGATCGCTCATATATATCTATAAGAAAAAGCAATTTACAGATGTTTCCCAGTTCAATCTTTGTTCTAGCATGAACTGTTTAGCATGAAGAGCTGAATGGAAAGTGTGACTTATTAAGGGATCACCCTTGCATGACCGGTCCCAAGCCCACATAAATGAGGAGGGTTGCGTTAGGCTTTCGCCATCCAACGTAAAACTTTGTGGGACTTATTTATCATGAATTCTACAAATTATGATAGGGCTCTCTGGAAACAATGAATTAATGTAGCCGACCCCATCTGGTATGAGAGAAGGCATAGTTGTTGTTGTTGTTGTATGGACAAATATAAAGCCATTGGAATAAAATCCAAACTGCTCACATGACGGTTGAGCATATGTGTGATATCAACCTACTCATGTGTTGGATTTGGATTTAAAACCATATGCAACTACTGCTGGCAGAGATGAATGGACCAAGTGGCTTCTCTTTTGCTCGAAATTTTTGGTGTCAATACGAAGTTACAAATTTGCTTGCTAACACAATCTTGATAGTTAAAAGTCAAAAGCTTGATTTGTTGAAGACAGGCACATCCATTTACCTATTTGGGTTAGCATGTTTCTTTGCAAGAGCTTATACGAGTCCAACATTCGATTAGCTTATCTTGCAGATCCACACAAGCTGAACTCGTCTCAATCCATATCTAAGCGGAGATGCAATTATGCCCAGATGAGTGAGTTTGCATGCATGGCCCTGTGCCCATTCCACCCTTGTGGCATAAAGTGCAGTTCACCAGATATGCAAAAGGAAATGGCCTGTGCATGCCTGTTGCAACGCAGGGTCACACTGTTGAGGTCTCGACCCCAGGCAAACTACATGTGCAGACACCCCTTATATACCATTAGGGTTGGCAGTTTCATGTTCAAAACATGCTCAAGCCATTTAATTTCATGTTCTTACAAGAAACAAGTTGACATGAACATGAGTCGGTTTTGTTTTCGTTACTTAAGAATGTACTGAACTCCGCCCACCCTTGCATTGCCGATCCCTAGCCCGAAATAAAGGAGGAGGGTAGGCTTCCGACAGCCAGCGTAAAACTCCGTCGGATTTTTATAACATGGATTACAAAAATTATGAGCATTGTTTTGGGGCGTCCCCGCCTAGCGACGTGCTGCAGAGCCCGAATGCAGTAAGAAGTAAGCAAGGGCCACTACATTTTCGCCCGAATATAGTGAATCAATTGTAGAGAGGGTTCTCACATCATGGACGGGTGTTGGTAAAGAAGTTAGTCCCGCTACATTGCCGCCCGAATGTAGTGAAAAATTTTCAGAGAGGGTCTCTGCATTTTGATTATGGACGGATGCGGGGGGTAAGGAAGCTAATACTAGATAATAAGATTCGTATTGGTTCTTGGAATATCATAACATTATCGGGTAAGCTAATGGAGGTGGTAGATACTATGATTCGGAGAAATATTCATATTCTATGTTTACAAGAGATAAAATGGGTTAGAGAAAAAGCAAAGGAGATAGAGGATACAGAAGATTTAAAGGAGAGTGTAGTAGACATACAACGATATGGTGATCGAATCAGGACGTTGAAATTAGTGTTAGGAGCAGAGGATTTGAATACAGTTTGTGCTTACGCACCCCAAGTAGGACTAGAAGATAGTATAAAGACAGTTTTTTGGGAAGAGTTAGATAAAGTGTTTCAAAAGATTCCACAAAGGGAGATGATTTGTTTAGGAGGAGATTTAAATGGACATGTCGATAAAGAGGCATTAGGATATCAAGGGATTCATGGAAACTTTGGTTTTTGGGATATAAACGAGGAAGGTAGGGAGATTTTAAATTTTGCTATGGCATTTGATCTCTTTATAGTCAATACAATATTCAAAAAACGAGATGAACATTTAATTACTTATAAGAGTGGCTTATCACAAACACAAATTGATTACTTTATTTGTAGAAAAAAGATAGAGCATGTTGTAAAGATTGTAAGGTAATTCCAGGAGAAGGCTTAACCGCCCAACATCGACTTTTAGTTATAGATTTACAAATAAAAAAATGGACAAAGAAGAAAAGAGTGCATCGAGCTATTCGAACTAAATGGTGGAACCTCAAAAGCGAGAAAGAAGATATATTTAAACAGAAAGTCCTTCAAGGAGATGTTTAGAATTATGTTGGCACAACCTGTGACACGTGGAACAATATGGCTATACATATTAGGAAAGTGGTGAAAGATGTGTTAGGGGTATCTAAGGGAGGTGTACCGGCACAAAAAGAAGCTTGGTAATGGAGTGAAGTAGTACAAAATAAAATCAAGGCAAAGAGGGCATGTTACAAATTACATTATGCTAAGAAAACTAGTGAAACTTTAGAAGCTTATAAGAAAGCAAAGAAGGAAGCGAAAAAGGCCGTTAGTGAAGCAAAAGCTAAGATTTGGGAGGACTTATATAGAAAACTCAACTCAAAAGAGGGTGAAAGAGATATTTTTAGGATAGCTAGGGCTAGAGATAAGAAAACTAAAGATCTCAATTATGTTAGATGCATAAAAGACGAGGATAAAAAAATTCTAGTGGCAAATGATGATATAAGAAATAGATGGAAAAACTATTTTTATAATCTTTTTAATGAAAATAAAGATGTCAGTATTAGTTTAGGAGATTTAGCCAAGTCAGAAAAGTATATAAACCACAATTTCTACCGACGTATTCAAAAGAATGAAGTCAAAGAGGCTCTTAAACATATGAAGGGTGGTAAATCGGTAGGACCAAATAATATTCCTATAGAAGTTTGGAAAATACTAGGAGAAATAGGAATCACTTGGCTCACAAGCCTATTTAATGAAATATGAAAAACCCAAAAGATGTCCGAGGAATGGAGAGCATGTACACTTATAACCATATATAAGAACAAGGGAGACATTCAAAATTGTGCGAATTATCGAGATATCAAGTTAATGAGTCATACTATGAAATTATGGGAAAGAATTATCGAACGTAGGTTAAGACAAGTATCAAGTATAATAGAGAACCAAATTGGATTCATGCCAAGCATATCTACTATTGAAGCGATTCACCTTTTGAGACACCTTATGGAACATTTTAGAGCAAAAAAGAAAGACCTTCACATGATATTTATTGATCTAGAAAAAGCTTACGATAGGGTACCGAGGGAGGTTCCTTGAAGAATTTTGGAAAAAAGAGGTATCTCATTGACATATATTATCCTTATAAGAGACATGTATGATGGTGCAAAAACATGTGTGAGGACTCATGAAGGAACGACAGACTTCTTTGAAATTAATATTGGGTTACATCAAGGATCAACTTTAAGTCCATACTTATTTATAATGGTGATGGATGAGTTAACAAAACATATTCAAGATGAAGTACCTTGGTGTATGTTATTTGCAGATGACATTGTATTAGTGGAGGAGTCTAAGGAAAAAGTTAATAGAAAATTAGAACTATGGAGAGAAACATTAGAAAGCAAAGGCCTCCGACTTAGTAGAACAAAGACAAAATATATGGAATGTAAGTTTGATCATTTGGTTACTTAAGAGGACATAGAAATTAAATTGGAATCCCCAAAAGGAAAGTTTTAAATACCTAGGGTCAATTTTTCAGAGTGATGAAAGAATTGATGGAGATGTTACACATAGAATTAATGTTGGTTGGTTAAAATGGAGAGGAGCATCAGGTATTCTTTGTGATAAGAAGATACCATTAAAATTAAAAGGTAAATATTATAGAGCAACAATTAGGCCTGCCATGTTTTATGGTTCTGAGTGTTGGGCGGTTAATCATCAACATGTACAAAAGATGTCTGTGATAGAAATGAAGATGTTGAGATGGGTGAGTGGTCATACAAGAAAAGACCGTATACATAATGAGGTTATTAGAAACAAATTAGGAGTGGCACCAGTAGAGGATAAAATGAGAGAACATCATTGAAGATGGTTTGGACATATAGAAAGAAGATCAAAAGAAGAACCTGTAAGAAGGTTAGAAAAACTAAATTTGGAAAGTATTAAAAGAGGTAGAGGACGACCACAAAAGTGTTGGAAAGAAACAATAAAGAATGATCTAGCTTATTGGGAGTTAACTGCTAACATGGCACACGATAGGGATCTCTGGAAACAAAGAATCCATGTAGCCGACCCCGTCTAGTATGGGAAAAGGCTTAGTTGTTGTTGTTGTTGTTGTTGTTGTAAGAATGTATTGACTTGATTTTGTTTTTGTTTTTCTGTTACTTTAAGTGGATATATGTATGTCCTTCTGGGGTTTCCATGTCGTTATTATTGTTTTCAATCGTGATTGTGTCACTGTCATTTTGTGTTCGTGTCATAAACATGTCAACCTGGAAGTACCAAATTACCAATTGTTCATTTTCCTGTGTTAGTTGGGGTGTGCAGAACATCAACTTGTCAAGCATAGATCGAGGAATTAAAACATAACTTACAAGGAGAAAACACTAAACAGATGGGAATTACCAGCATATCCATGAGAAGTAGGATGAACATCCAGAAAACTACTCCATGAACACAAACCAGGAATTAAAAGATAATGATGGACAACATCCAAATAGCTTCAAGACTCAATTTCAGGAATATACCTGCCAAAATGGTTCATACAACACACTTAAACACTAGGAAGATCTGTGAAACTAGACACAGAAAGAGAAGAAGACACTGGACGAATGTAAGTTCCAAATACGAAAACAAACCCAGTAAAGAAATTGGAATAATTACGGTATCACCTATGGATCCAAAAGCCATGATCGATAATCTTATACAGTCAAAGAAATAGGAACCAAACCATATTAAAGAACACATACGTTGCAAATGTTCTTGATGAAGGGTTGAAGCGGAAGGTGGTTCGCAGCTAGATCTTGAAAAAATGGCGCAGGCGAAGAACCGAGACAGCTTTCCCAACGGGAGGCCAACTATGCGCGTGCTGAGAATCGAACTGGCAGCCAACTAAAAATGAATGGGAACAATCGGTGGCGGCGGTGGGGGCAGAAACGGGGCCAGACAGAAGAGACTAGAAGGAGGACAAGAGAGAGGTAAAAAGAAAGAGGAGGGGGCAGAGAAAGATGCGCAGGCAGAGAGATACCTGCAGGGGAGATAGCGGTTGTGCGTCGGTGGCCGTCGGTGGTGACAGATTTGGGTGGCGGTGGCGAAGAGAGCAATAGCAAAGCCAACCGCGAGAGAGAGACACCGCGTTAGAGAGGACTGCTAAGGTTATATGGGTCGAGTCGATCCAATGACTCGACACAATGACCCGACACAGTGTACGCCAACAGTGCTGTAGCGGTCCGCTATAGTGGTGTCTGCGCTACTAACAGCAGCCTGGCGAGTCACCCGCTTATAGTGGTGTCTGCGCCACTAATAAAGGTCAGGCGAATCACTCGCTTGACTCCGCAAATACTGATACGCTATACCGCGCTGTAGCCACCGCTATAGCGCTATTAACTACATAGACCACTATTGTGTTATGTGATCCTTGTTTGTCATGAGTACATCCATTATTTTCGTGAACAATCATGTGTCTGTTCAGTCCTGTTGGATGCTACTGGAATCCTGGTGAAGTCAATCGTATGGCACAAGTACCATTTCGTGCGCCTCTTGAAGTGGAAATTTTTTTCTCCACAATTCTTGTTGGGTGTTTTATCAACTTGAAATGTCTCAAATTCTCTGACCGTTATGCCTCGTTATAGGTTGGCTTCTAATGTTTGACAAGTTTTGAGGAACGTCTGCAGGTTGGTCATATGATTCAAGCAGAATCTGATCCTCAGAAAAGAGATGAATATCTGCATGAGGCTTATGCAGCTTC
>JAYKKT010000072.1:9992500-10080000 GCA_036023115.1 Brasenia schreberi
CAAGTTTAAATATATAAGATACAAACCTTATTGTTCAAATATATAAAACGTGCTAGAACTAATAAGAAACAAAGTCTATGTAAGTCGGTAACCTCATTATAAAAGACTACTTAGTTGGGTAGACTGCAACCTTTCGTAGAGTACACTTTTCACAATTATGATTTTTTTGGATTTTTACTAATTTTTTAGTATTAAATTATGATACACCATACATATCGTATCATGAACCAAAATGATACACGATACGATATGCGTTGAACAACACTGGTTGAAACACCTAAAGTGGTTAACCAAAAGATGAAACTTATAGATGGTGAACCGTTGAGGGACCCTACTCCCTACATGCAGATTGTCGGATCATTGACATACCTTACCATCACTCATCCTAATATTACTCATGTCATTCATACTTTAAGTCAATTTTAGCATGCACCTACCTCTGTACATATGAGTGCAATATATTCGGCATACCACACAAAAGAGAGTATTCTTATCCTCTTCATCTCTACTTCAGTTAATTGTTTATATTGATGCCAATTGGGGTGATGATGTTAATGCAAGGACTCTACAATAGGATAATGTATTTTTCTTAGAAACTCCTATCTCATGAAAAAGCAACAAAAGGTGTCACTCTCATCAACTGAAACTAAATACAGAACAATAGTCAACACAACTACATAATTAACCTGGCTAAAAAGACTACTTCAAGATCTTGGGACACCACTTGAAGTTACTCCGATTATGTATTATGACAACAAAAATGCTATGTATATAACCAACAATCATACATTTCATGAGCGCACCAAACACATTGAGATGATTGTCATTACACTCATGAAGAATATCTACACGACAACTTAGCACTACATTTTATTCAATCAAATTACCAACTCGCAGATGTCTTCACCAAATTACTATTGGTCCCGCACTTTCAATTTTTAGCTAGCAAATTTTCGGTGATGATACTGTTAGTTTGAGAGGGTATTAAAAATATAGTATTTTTTATATATTTCTTTTTGTATTTATTTTTGTAATCTTGTTGTAATCAAGCTCACAACATAATAAAGCCGTAAGGGCCATCAATTCTTCCATCACTCTGAAAAATTGACCCTAGGTATTTAAAACTTTCCTTTTGGGGAATGCAATGTGTGCCAATTTTAATTTCTATGTCCTCTGAAGTAACCAAATGATCAAACTTACATTTCATATATTCTATCTTTGTTCTACTAAGTCGGAGGCCTTTGCTTTCTAATGTTTCTCTCTATAGTTCCAATTTTCTATTAACTTTTTCCTTAGACTCCTCCACTAATACAATGTCATTTGCAAATAACATACACCAAGGTACTTCATCTTGAATATGTTTTGTTAACTCATCCATCACCATTATAAATAAGTATGGACTTAAAGTTGATCCTTGATGTAACCCAATATTAACTTCAAAAAAGTTTGTCGTTCCTTCATGAGTCCTCACACATATTTTTGCACCATCATACATGTCTCTTATAAGGTTAATATATGTCAATGGGATACCTCTTTTTTCCAAAGTTCTCCAAAGAACCTCCCTCGGTACCCTATCATAAGCTTTCTCTAGATCAATAAATATCGTGTGAAGGTCTTTCTTTTTTGCTCTAAAATGTTCCATAAGACGTCTCAAAAGGTGAATCGCTTCAATAGTAGATCTATCTTACATGAATCCAAATTGGTTTTTTGTTGTACTTGATACTTGTCTTAACCTACGTTCGATAATTATTTCTCATAATTTCATAGTATGACTCATTAACTTGATACCTCGATAATTCGCACAATTTTGAATGTCTCCCTTGTTCTTATATATGGGTATAAGTGTACTTGCTCTCCATTCCTCGGGCATCTTTTGGTTTTTCCATATTTCATTAAATAGTCTTGTGAGCCAAGTGATTCATATTTCTCCTAGTATTTTCCAAACTTTTATAGGAATATTATCTGGTCCTACCGATTTATCACCCTTCATATGTTTAAGAGCCTCTTTGACTTCATTCTTTTGAATACGTCGGTAGAAATTTTGGTTTATATACTTTTTTGACTTGGCTAAATCTCCTAAACTAATACTAACATCTTTATTTTCATTAAAAAGATTATAAAAATAGTTTTTCCATCTATTTCTTATATCATCATTTGCCACTTTAATTTTTTCATCCTCGTCTTTTATGAATCTAACATAATTAAGATCTTTAGTTTTCTTATCTCTAGCCCTAGCTATCCTAAAAATATCTCTTTCACCCTCTTTTGAGAGTTTTTTTATATAAGTCCTCCCAAATCTTAGCTTTTGCTTCACTAACGGCCCTTTTCGCTTCCTTCTTTAAGAAAGTTTCACTAGTTTTCTAATCATAATGTAATTTGTAACATGTTCTTTTTGCCTTGATTTTATTTTGTACTACTTCACTCCACCACCAAGCTTCTTTTTGTGCCGGTACACCTCCCTTAGATACCCCTAACACATCTTTCGCCACTTTCCTAATATGTATAGCCATATTGTTCCACATATCACAGGGTGTACCAACATAATTCCAAACATCTCCTTGAAGGACTTTCTGTTTAAATATATCTTCTTTCTCGCTTTTGAGATTCCACCATTTAGTCCGAATAGCTCGATGCACTCTTTTCTTCTTTGTCCATTTTTTTATTTGTAAATCCATAACTAAAAGTCGATGTTGGGTGGTTAAGCCTTCTCCTGGAATTACCTTACAATCTTTACAACACGCTGTATCTTTTTTTCTACAAATAAAGTAATCAATTTGTGTTTGTGATAAGCCACTCTTATAAGTAATTATATGTTCATCTCATTTTTTGAAGATTGTATTGACTATAAAGAGATCAAATGCCATAGCAAAATTTAAAATCTCCCTACATTCCTCGTTTATATCCCCAAAACCAAAGTTTTCATGAATCCCTTGATATCCTAATGCCTCTTTACCGACATGTCCATTTAAATCTCCTCCTAAACAAATCATCTCCCTTTGTGGAATCTTTTTAAACACCTTATCTAACTCTTCCCAAAAAACTGTCTTTATACTATCTTCTAGTTCTACTTGTGCGTAAGCACAAACTATTTTCAAAACCTTTGCTCCTAACACTAATTTCAACGTCATGAATCAGTCAACATATCATTGTATGTCAACTACACTCTCCTTTAAATCTTTATTTATGATAATACCAACTCCGTTTCGAGCATTTTCTTTACCTAAGTACCATAATTTAAAACCTGTATCCTCTATCTCCTTTGCTTTTTCTCCAACCCACTTTGTCTCTTGTAAACATAGAATATGAATCCTTCTCCGAATCATAGTATCTACCACCTCCATTAGCTTACCCGATAATGTTCCGATATTCCAAGAACCAATACGAATCTTATTATCTAAGACTAGCTTCCTTATCCCTCCCGGCATCCGTCCATAATCAAAATGCGGAGACCCTCTCTGAAAATTTTTCACTATATTCAGGCGGCAATGTAGCGGGACTAACTTCTTTACCCACACCCGTCCATGATGTGGGAACCCTCTCTGCAATTGATTAACTACATTCAAGTGAAAATGTAGTGGCCCTTGCTTATTTCTTACTACATTCGGGCTCTGCAACACGTCGCTAGGCAGGGACGCCCCAAAGCAATTCTCATAATTTTTGTAATCCATGTTATAAAAATCCGACGAAGTTTTAAGCTGGTTGTTGGAAGCCTAACACAACAGAGAGGGTTCCCACATTTTGGTTGATTGATACACATTATTTAAGCATATTTGATCTTATGTTTAGTGCATTTTGCTATTGTTATAGTCTTTTCTAAGGCCTCTCATAATCATCCTTTGGTGACACACAATTGTTGAATACGTGTATTTGATTTTCGTTGCTCCATTCAACACGTTGAAGTATCATTACATAGACACATCATAATGAAGTTGTGCATGTTTTGCTGGAGCAAGACCCTTGTCATATTACCTGTTCCTTGCCACAAGAGACAACTCATAACTCGTACTCAAACAAATACTACCTACATGATCAGCTTACGGCCCCTCTTACCATTAACCATATCGTTTAGTAAATCAATTATAAAATCAGACCTAAAGTAGCAGATGCTTGGAAGAGGCAGGTGGACGTTTTTAAACATAACTTTTGATCTCATTAGATCCTCGTAGCTTTCTTGGTTCTGTGTTGAAGCCAGGTAAAAGCCCATAAAAAGAGTTACAAGGAAACCATAATACAGTATCTTGCAGTAATGAATTTGAACTCAGGCATGACACAAGACAAAACAGAATGACAACTTCTCATCTCGGCGCATAAAAGGCTTGGTTTTGTATTCAAAGTCTGCATCTTCTTATGTTTGCTTTTGCTCATGGGGAAGGAAACTATGGATCAGAAGAACTGACGGTGAACCATAAATCATGTGCAATAAACCAAATCAATATTCAGGACACAAGATCTTGATGAATCTACAAATTTCAGTTCGGTAGCCACCTTCTGTCAGGGTTTAGATTTTCTACAGGCAAACAACAGGTAATGACAATCTAAAAGTCTCCTGCATCAACCTCATCCATTGACACGATTAGTTTCTGGTCCTACAGAACCTAGAAGGTCGTTTGGCAGTTCCAATACCAAAAAGTCTAGATTTTTCCAGTGATTCACTTCTAACAAACTTATGGACTAGAATCTCTCCTTGCTTGAATTGCCTGTGACACAACTCCCAGGACCTCGACCACGTTGTTGCATCGTCTTATAGTACCATTTTTGTGGGAATTGCACATAAACATAGCCGGATATGTGCCCTTCAGGTATGCCCCTTTTACATAGTCTACAAACCCCACGAAGAAAGAAGTCGATTCTCACAACCCATAGTAACAAAATCATAGAGCTCGATGTGCAACTTTTTCACAACCCAGAGCTTCCACCATCAACCCAAAACTACAATCAGTGAATAGATGCAAAACAATTTTCTCCTGAGAAACGAAAACATTCTTTCACAAGAAACCACATTTCCGTAACCGGATGAGTCAAAACCCGCATGCCCCAATTCAATGAAGAAGAAGTCAGCTCAAAGGCCCAAAAAAGCGAGCGGATGTGAACAAGTTGGGTAATTGGCACTGGAGGAAACGCAGTATCACACATAGTTGCTCAACAAAGAGAAAAACTCGACCAAACCTATTCCTCAAAAACCAAAATCAAGATTCAGATAAAAGAAAATAAAGTAACGACAATGCAAAGAAGAATCACGGTGACAAAGATCAATCCCCGAGAGAGAGAGATTATCGCGCACCTGAGAGCCATCGTCAGGAAAACTACGAGTTGGAGGAATTCAACGGTTTGGCGTTCGGGTCCTCGAGGCCTTTTATGTCAGGGAAAAAGGGTCCCACCTTCTGGAATCTTCCGTTATGCTAGGAGACGGTTTAAATCTACGAGAAGATTTAGTTATTCGAAATCACAGCCGTCCGTCCAGATGCATTCAACCAGATTATGTTAGACGGCTGTGATTCAAAGTAAGGCTTGGAGCTGCTTGTTCTTCGTCTCATCACGAGCTCAAAGTTCGGGTCGTCTACGGACAGCAAATCTTTGTTTCAGGTCGTGTTCCTGCCATTTGATTTATGTTAAAAAAACAGGACAAACAAAGAAACCCGACGTCATTTCGTCATCATGTTTGCAATAGGTCAAAGTAGACATAGTCGCTTTTAAACCGGTTTCGGATCTGTTTATATGATTTATGTTATTCACTCATATTTGATTATTGTTTTTTAAGATATAAATATAATATTTTTATTCTTATTTTAAACTTTTTAACTTATCATCGAAAAATCAAAAAGTAATGATTGAACATGTCAGGCAAAGTCCAATTTTCTTTTATATAAAGAGGGAAATGCTAGTGTTATGTGGAGTGACTCCTTTCTAACCCTTGATAGTTCAAGAGAGATGCATTATCTAAATTAAAGTATTAAAAAGACAAAATAAAAACTTTGTTTTAAATATTTTAATTTGAATTGTTCATTTTTCTTGATCGAATGAATAGAATTTAAGAGAATATTTAATTTAGCTGGACTCAGAAAGCATGAGATTGATGAGGACTTGCCTAATCCAGTAAAGACGAAGTCTCTGTGCAACTCATTTTTGGGCTCAGTTCACCGAACCTTTAGCATATTTATATTTTATGCATCTAATTAATTAACCGAAGATGTATCAGCTCATTAAACATGAAACAAATTATGAGCATTGCGTTGAGACATTCCCTCTGAAAAGTAAGCAAGGGTCTCTACGTCTTCGTACGAATGTAGTGAATCAATTGCATAGAGGCATAGAGAATTCCCATCTCATAGATGGGTTCGAGTAAAGAAATTAGTTTTACTACATTATCGTCCGAATGTAAAAGTTACAACGAGGGTCTTCACGTTTTCAACATGAACGAATGTGAGGGATAAGAAAGGTAGTCTTATATAATAATATTCGTGTTAGTACTTTGAATATCAAAACATTTACCGGCAAGTTAACGGAGGCATTAGATACTATGATTCGGAAAATGATTCACATTCTATGTTTACAAGAAACAAAGTGGGTTAGAGAAAAAAAAGAAAGGAGATTGAGAATACTAATTTTAAATTATGGGTACTTAGGAAAGAAAAATGCTCAAAATGGAGTTGATATTAATATAAATAAATATTTAAAGGATAATATAATAGATATACAAAAATATAGGTGACCGAATTATGATGGTGAAATTAATGTTAATAGTATAAACTTTGAATATGGTTTGTACTTATACACCCCAAATAGGATTAGAAGATGGTATAAATAAGGCTTTTTTGAGAGGATGTATTTAAGATATAAAGGTATTCATGAAAATTGTAGTTTTGGGGATATAAATGAGGAGGGGGGGAGATTTTAAATTTTGCTATGATTTTTTATCTCTTTATATCTAATACAATTTTTAAAAAATGAGATGAACATTTAATTACTTATAAGAGTCGCTTGTAACAAACACAAATTGACTATATTTTGGTAGAAAAAAAATAAATCATGTTGTAAAGATTGCAAGGTAATTTCAATAGAAAGCTTAACTATCCAATATCGGCTTTTAGTAATGGATTTGGAGGTAAAAATGTGGACAAAAAATAATATAGTGCATAGATCTATTAAGAATAGATGGTGTAACCTCAAATATGAGAAAGAAGATATATTTAAATAAAAAGTTTTTCGAGGAGATTCTTGAAATTATATAGGTATACCTTCTTATATGTAAAACAATATGTTTATACATATTAAGGAAGTGACAAAAGATGTGTTGGGCCAATCTAAGAGAGAGATACTAATACAAAAAGAAGCTTGGTGGTGGAGTGAAGTGGTGAAAGATAAAATCAAGGTAAATAAGGCATGTTACAAATTGCATTAAGCTAAGAAGACTAGTGAAGCTTGGGAGGCATATACCAAAAAAGAATAAAAAAGACAGTTTCAAAAGGGATTTATATAAAAAGTTAACTAAAAAAAGGTCAAAAAGATATTTTTAGGATAGCTAAAGCTAGAGATAAGAAAACTAAGGATCTTACTTTTGTTAAATGCATCAAAGATGATGATGAAAAAATTCTAGTAGCGAATGATTATATCAAAAATAAATGAAAAAATGATTTCTATAAGCTTTTTACTGAAAATACATATGTTAGTATTAATTTAAGAGAGTTAGTCAAATTATAAAAGTATATAAACCATAATTTCTATCGGCATATTCAAAAGAATGAAGTCAAAAAAACTCTTAAATATATGAAGATTGATAAATTTATAGGATCACAAAATATTCCAATAGAAATATAGAAAATCTTAGGAGAGATAAGACTCACTTGGTTCGCAAGACTATTTAATGAAATATGGAGAACCTAAAAATGCATGAGAAATGGAGAGCGAGTACACTTATACTCATATATAAGAACAAGAGAGACATTCAGAATTGTTCGACTTATCGAAGTATCAAGTTATATAAATATTATAAGAGACATGTACGATGGTGCAAAAACTTATGTGAGTGCTTACGAAGGAACATCAAACTCTTTTGAAGTTAATATAAGTCCATATTTATTTATATTGGTCATTGATGAGTTAACAAAGCATATTCAAGATGAAGTACCTTGGTGTATGTTATTTACAGATGATATTGTGTTAGTCGATGAGTTTAAGAAAAAAGTTAATAGGAAATTGGAGCTATGGAGATAACTGTTAACAAAGACAAAGTAAGTTTGATTATTTTAAGATTGACACAAAGTGCATCCCTCATAATCAAAGTTTTAAATATCTAGGGTCAACATTTTAAAGTGATGAAAAAATTGATGGATATGTTATGTATAGAATTAATGCCGATTGTTTAAATGGAGAGGGACATCAAATATTTTATGTGATAAGAAGATACCAAGGTTAAAAGGTAAATATTATAGAGCAACAATTAGACAACTATGTTTTATGATTTTGAGTATTGTGTAATTAATCATCAACATGTGCAAAAAATGTTCGTAGTAAAAATGAAGATGTTGAGATGGACGAGTGGTTACACAAGGAAAGACCGTATATATAATGAGGTTATTAGAAATCAATCGGAAGTGGCATTAATAGAGGATAAAATGATGAAAGAGGAAAAAAGGATGCTCCCTAAGAAAATATGAAAAATTAGATTTTGAGAATGTTAAAATAGAAAGACGACGACCACAAAAGTGCTGGAAAGAAACTATAAAAAATGATAGTTTATATCGAGTTAATTGCTAGCAGGACACATGATAGGGCTATGTGGAAACAAAGAATCTATATAATCAACCCCATCTATTATGGGAAATGGCTTAGTTGTTGTTGTTGTATGAGTATAATCAAAATGTCCTTTATACTTTTTCAAAACTCTCTACCACCCAAAAACAATAGGTGAGTATGACTAGGCTTGTCAAAGTGGACAAGTTGCAGAATCTAGACAAAAGTGCAAAAGATAAAAGTTAGAAATTTGTTTTTTAGAAAGGTAAAAAGTATAAAATACATCAGGCATATTTTCTCTTTTTGCTTTTTTATCTGTACCATCCACTTATCTAATCTAATCTTAGAGTCACAATTGGCATACAGTCTAGCATGAATGAGACTCTCAATTCCCACTCGATATATGAGACTCAATTCCCACTCAGATATATGCTTCAGATTCATTTATACACTTTTAAGATTCAAGATTGGATACTGTCATCTGCAGCAGCTTGAAAAGCTCTAAGGAAAACTTCAGGTGGTTGGCCACCGCTTAGTTTATAACAACAACAACAACAACTAAGCCTTTTCCCATACTAGACGGGGTCGGCTACATGGATTCTTTGTTTCCACATATCCCTATCGTGTGCCATGTTAGCAGTTAACTCCCAATAAGCTAGATCATTCTTTATTGTTTCTTTCCAACACTTTTATGGTCATCCTCTACCTCTTTTAATACTTTCCAAATTTAGTTTTTCTAACCTTCTTATAGGTTCTTCATTTGATCTTCTTTCTATATGTCTAATCCATCCTAAACGATGTTCTCTCATTTTATCCTCTATTGGTGCCACTCCTAATTTGTTTCTAATAACCTCATTATGTATACGATCTTCTCTTGTATGACCACTCATCCATCTCAACATCTTCATTTCTATCACAGACATCTTTTGTACATGTTGATGATTAACTACCCAACACTCAGAACCATAAAACATGGCAGGCTTAATTGTTGCTCTATAATATTTACCTTTTAACTTTAATGGTATCTTCTTATCACAAAGAATACCTGATGCTTCTCTCCATTTTAACCAACCATCATTAAGTCTATGCGTAACATCTCCATCAATTCTTCCATCACTTTGAAAACTTGACCCTAGGTATTTAAAACTTTCCTTTTGGGGAATGCAATGTGTGCCAATTTTAATTTCTATGTCCTCTGAAGTAACCAAATGATCAAACTTACATTTCATATATTTTGTCTTTGTTCTACTAAGTCGGAGGCCTTTGCTTTCTAATGTTTCTCTCCATAGTTCCAATTTTCTATTAACTTTTTCCTTAGACTCCTTCACTAATACAATGTCATTTGCAAATAACATACACCAAGGTACTTTATCTTGAATATGTTTTGTTAACTCATCCATCACCATTATAAATAAGTATGGACTTAAAGTTGATCCTTGATGTAACCCAATATTAACTTCAAAAAAGTTTGTCGTTCCTTCATGAGTCCTCACACATGTTTTTGCACCATCATATATGTCTCTTATAAGGTTAATATATGTCAATGGGATACCTCTTTATTCCAAAGTTCTCCAAAGAACCTCCCTCGGTACCCTATCATAAGCTTTCTCTAGATCAATAAATATCATGTGAAGGTCTTTCTTTTTTGCTCTAAAATGTTCCATAAGACATCTCAAAAGGTGAATCGCTTCAATAGTAGATCTGTCTTACATGAATCCAAATTGGTTCTCTGTTGTACTTGATACTTGTCTCAACCTACGTTCGATAATTATTTCTCATAATTTCATAGTATGACTCATTAACTTGATACCTCGATAATTCACACAATTTTGAATGTCTCCCTTGTTCTTATATATGGGTATAAGTGTACTTGCTCTCCATTCCTCTGGCATCTTTTAGTTTTTCCATATTTCATTAAATAGTCTTGTGAGCCAAGTGA
This sequence comes from Brasenia schreberi, assembly GCA_036023115.1. Classification (NCBI taxonomy): domain Eukaryota; kingdom Viridiplantae; phylum Streptophyta; class Magnoliopsida; order Nymphaeales; family Cabombaceae; genus Brasenia; species Brasenia schreberi. The sequence continues at coordinate 10,003,170 of JAYKKT010000072.1, forward strand.
TTCCTATTTCTCCTAGTATTTTCCAAACTTCTATAGGAATATTATCTGGTCCTACCGATTTATCACCCTTCATATGTTTAAGAGCCTCTTTGACTTCATTCTTTTGTATACGTCACTAGAAATTGTGGTTTATATACTTTTCTGACTTGGCTAAATCTCCTAAACTAATACTAACATCTTTATTTTCATTAAAAAGATTATAAAAATAGTTTTTCCATCTATTTCTTATATCATCATTTGCCACTTGAATTTTTTCATCCTCGTCTTTTATGCATCTAACATAATTAAGATCTTTAGTTTTCTTATCTCTAGCCCTAGCTATCCTAAAAATATCTCTTTCACCCTCCTTTGAGTTGAGTTTTTTATATAAGTCCTCCCAAATCTTAGCTTTTGCTTCACTAACGGCCTTTTTTGCTTCCTTCTTTGCTTTCTTATAAGCTTCTAAAGTTTCACTAGTTTTCTTAGCATAACGTAATTTGTAACATGCCCTCTTTGCCTTGATTTTATTTTGCACTACTTCACTCCACCACCAAGCTTCTTTTTGTGCCGGTACACCTCCCTTAAATACCGCTAATACATCTTTCGCCACTTTCCTAATATGTATAGCCATATTGTTCCACATATCACAGGGTGTGCCAACATAATTCCAAACATCTCCTTGAAGGACTTTCTGTTTAAATATATCTTCTTTCTCGCTTTTGAGGTTCCACCATTTAGTTTGAATAGCTCGATGCACTCTTTTCTTCTTTGTCCATTTTTTTATTTGTAAATCCATAACTAAAAGTCGATGTTGGGTGGTTAAGCTTTCTCCTGAAATTACCTTACAATCTTTACAACACGCTGTATCTTTTTTTCTACAAATAAAGTAATCAATTTGTGTTTGTGATAAGCCACTCTTATAAGTAATTAAATGTTCCTCTCGTTTTTTGAAAATTGTATTGACCATAATGAAATCAAATGCCATAGCAAAATTTAAAATCTCCCTACCTTCCTCGTTTATATCCCCAAAACCAAAGTTTTCATGAATCCCTTGATATCCTAATGCCTCTTTACCGACATGTCCATTTAAATCTCCTCCTAAATAAATCATCTCCCTTTGTGGAATCTTTTGAATCACGTTATCTAACTCTTCCCAAAAAGTTGTCTTTATATTATCTTTTAGTCCTACTTAGGGTGCGTAAGCACAAACTATATTCAAAACCTCTGTTCCTAACACTAATTTCAACATGATTCGGTCACCATATCGTTGTATGTCTACTACACTCTCCTTTAAATCTTTATTTATGATAATACCAACTCTGTTTCGAGCCTTTTCTTTACCTGAGTACCATAATTTAAAACCTGTATCCTCTATCTCCTTTGCCTTTTCTCCAACCCATTTTGTCTCTTGTAAACATAGAATATGAATCTTTCTCCGAATCATAGTATCTACCACCTCCATTAGCTTACCCGATAATGTTCCGATATTCCAAGAACCAATACGAATCTTATTATCTAGGACTAGCTTTCTTACCCCCCCGCATCCGTCCATAATCAAAATGTGGAGACCCTCTCTGAAAATTTTTCACTACATTCGGGCGGCAATGTAGCGGGATCGACTTCTTTACCAACACCCGTCCATGATGTGAGAACCCTCTCTGCAATTGATTCACTACATTCGAGCGAAAATGTAGTGGCCCTTGCTTACTTCTTACTGCATCCGGGCTCTGGTGCATGTCGTTAGGCGGGAACTCCCCAAAGCAATGCTCATAATTTTTGTAATCCATGTTATAAAAATCCGACGAAGTTTTACGCTGGTTGCCACAACCCTTCTCCTTTACCCACTGCTTAGTTTATGCTTCTCATTAATATGTCCACAGAAACGTTACAACAAATTTAGGACAGTTTAGATGTCAATTAACCTTAACGTCTATCAAAACAAAAGACAAGGCAACCCACCGCAAAGAACGGCACTCCCCTAATGAAAGATGAATTCTTTTTAACTTCCTCTTCAACCTTTCCAAAACGATCAAATGTGGAGGAATATTTGGATCAATCTCAAAGGGATCAATTTAGAAACTTCTAAGGGACTCCAATTAAAAAAGAAAGAAAGAAAGAAAGAAAAGGCACCTCTTTGAGACATCTGCTCGGATCATCTAATAACTCTTGTGCTCCCACAACACCTGCCTTGTTAGCTGCTTCCAAAAGAACTTGCCTATAATGAAAGCAATCATTGGACAGTTGCATTAATTTTAAAAAATAGGACACCCTCAAGAGATGCAACAAAACAATTCTGGATGCAATGGACTGGAAGGGAAAAGTATAAGGCATAAATAGGTCTTTGTCTAAGACATTTAAGGTATGACCCACCAAATTCTCGCTTGTTCACCGAGACAGCTTTGTGAACCCTTTATCAAAATTCACTGAAAATCTCCACAATTTTGTAATGCTAACATTAGTGAATCAAGCAATTTATAAGAAATGAATCTTCCAAATTTGAAAGTCCCCAAATATGAGGCATACAAAGCTAGCTGCGATCTCATTAGTTGTTTATAAGTACCACTGGGGCGTAATAAGTATCCACATCAAATATTGAAAAATAGTAGATTACTGAACTAATATGGTGTACCAAGTATATGCAGCTAATTGATTGCATACTTGAAGCAATTAAACAACATATAAGTAATGTCATATAGACACTCTGTCATACACTCCGACACTCCACACTCACCAATGTCACCAAGACACTTCATAAATATTGATCATTTTTACTTTATTAGAGAATTAACCTATGAGAAGGGTAACCTGGATTAGTTCACATATTGAATTTTTTTTATTTAAATGATAGTCATTAATACTTTGAACTCCGCCCATGTAAGGGATCACCCTTGCATTGCCGGTCCCAAGCCCGGATAAAGGAGGAGGGTTGTGTTAGGCTTCCGACAGCCAGCGTAAAACTTCGTCGGATTTCTACAACATGGATTACAAAAATTATGAGCATTGCTTTGGGGCATCCCCGCCTAGCGACGTGCTGCAGAGCCCGAATGCAGTAAGAAGTAAGCAAGGGCCACTACATTTTCGCCCGAATGTAGTGAATCAATTGCAGAGAGGGTTCCCACATCATGAACGGGTGTGGGTAAAGAAGTTAGTCCCGCTACATTGCCGCCCGAATGTAGTGAAAAATTTTTAGAGAGGGTCTCCGCATTTTGATTATGGACGGATGCGGGGGGTAAGGAAGCTAGTACTAGAAAATAAGATTCGTATTGGTTCTTGGAATATCGGAACATTATCGGGTAAGCTAATGGAGGTGGTAGATACTATGATTCGGAGAAAGATTCATATTCTATGTTTACAAGAGACAAAATGGGTTGGAGAAAAAGCAAAGGAGATAGAGGATACAGGTTTTAAATTATGGTACTCAGGTAAAGAAAAGGCCCGAAACGGAGTTGGTATTATCATAAATAAAGATTTAAAGGAGAGTGTAGTAGACATACAACGATATGGTGACCGAATCATGACATTGAAATTAGTGTTAGGAGTAGAGGTTTTGAATATAGTTTGTGCTTACGCACCCCAAGTAGGACTAGAAGATAGTATAAAGACAGTTTTTTGGGAAGAGTTAGATAAGGTGTTTCAAAAGATTCCACAAAGGGAGATATTTGTTTAGGAGGAGATTTAAATGGACATGTCGGTAAAGAGGCATTAGGATATCAAGGGATTCATGGAAACGTTGGTTATGGGGATATAAACGAGGAAGGTAGGGAGATTTTAAATTTTGCTATGTCATTTGATCTCTTTATAGTCAATACAATCTTCAAAAAACGAGATGAACATTTAATTACTTATAAGAGTGGCTTATAACAAACACAAATTGATTACTTTATTTGTAGAAAAAAAGATAGAGCGTGTTGTAAAGATTGTAAGGTAATTCCAGGAAAAAGCTTAACCACCCAACATCGACTTTTAGTTATGGATTTACAAATAAAAAAATGGACAAAGAAGAAAAGAGTGCATCGAGCTATTCGGACTAAATGGCGGAACCTCAAAAGTGAGAAAGAAGATATATTTAAACAAAAAGTCCTTCAAGGAGATGTTTGGAATTATGTTGGCACACCCTCTGATATGTGGAACAATATGGCTATACATATTAGGAAAGTGGCGAAAGATGTGTTAGGGGTATCTAAGGGAGGTGTACCGGCACAAAAAGAAGCTTGGTGGTGGAGTGAAGTAGTACAAAACAAAATCAAGGCAAAGAGGGCATGTTACAAATTACATTATGCTAAGAAAACTAGTGAAACTTTAGAAGCTTATAAGAAAGCAAAGAAGGAAGCAAAAAAGGCCGTTAGTGAAGCAAAAGCTAAGATTTGGGAGGACTTATATAAAAAACTCAACTCAAAAAAGGGTGAAAGAGATATTTTTAGGATAGCTAGGGCTAGAGATAAGAAAACTAAAGATCTTAATTATGTTAGATGCATAAAAGACGAGATCTTAATTATGTTAGATGCATAAAAGACGAGGATGAAAAAATTCTAGTGGCAAATGATGATATAAGGTTCTGGTCCGAAAGGGCGTGGGTTCAAATCCCACTCTCAACATACAGTTTTAACTCCGCCCATGTAAGGGATCACCCTTGCATTGCCGGTCCCAAGCCCGGATAAAGGAGGAGGGTTGTGTTAGGCTTCCGACAGCCAACGTAAAACTTCGTCGGATTTCTACAACATGGATTACAAAAATTATGAGCATTGCTTTGGGGCGTTCCCGCCTAGCGACGTGCTGCAGAGCCCGAATGCAGTAAGAAGTAAGCAAGGGCCACTACATTTTCGCCCGAATGTAGTGAATCAATTGCAGAGAGGGTTCCCACATCATGGACGGGTGTGGGTAAAGAAGTTAGTCCCGCTACATTGCCGCCCGAATGTAGTGAAAAATTTTTAGAGAGGGTCTCCGCATTTTGATTATGGACGGATGCGGGGGGTAAGGAAGCTAGTCCTAGATAATAAGATTCGTATTGGTTCTTGGAATATCGGAACATTATCGGGTAAGCTAATCAAGGTGGTAGATACTATGATTCGGAGAAAGATTCATATTCTATGTTTACAAGAGACAAAATGGGTTGGAGAAAAAGCAAAGGAGATAGAGGATACAGGTTTTAAATTATGGTACTCAGGTAAAGAAAAGGCCCGAAACGGAGTTGGTATTATCATAAATAAAGATTTAAAGGAGAGTGTAGTAGACATACAACGATATGGTGACCGAATCATGACATTGAAATTAGTGTTAGGAGTAGAGGTTTTGAATATAGTTTGTGCTTACGCACCCCAAGTAGGACTAGAAGATAGTATAAAGACAGTTTTTTGGGAAGAGTTAGATAAGGTGTTTCAAAAGATTCCACAAAGGGAGATGATTTGTTTAGGAGGAGATTTAAATGGACATGTCGGTAAAGAGGCATTAGGATATCAAGGGATTCATGGAAACTTTGGTTATGGGGATATAAACGAGGAAGGTAGGGAGATTTTAAATTTTGCTATGTCATTTGATCTCTTTATAGTCAATACAATCTTCAAAAAACGAGATGAACATTTAATTACTTATAAGAGTGGCTTATCACAAACACAAATTGATTACTTTATTTGTAGAAAAAAAGATAGAGCGTGTTGTAAAGATTGTAAGGTAATTCCAGGAGAAAGCTTAACCACCCAACATCGACTTTTAGTTATGGATTTACAAATAAAAAAATGGACAAAGAAGAAAAGAGTGCATCGAGCTATTCGGACTAAATGGTGGAACCTCAAAAGTGAGAAAGAAGATATATTTAAACAAAAAGTCCTTCAAGGAGATGTTTGGAATTATGTTGGCACACCCTCTGATATGTGGAACAATATGGCTATACATATTAGGAAAGTGGCGAAGATGTGTTAGGGGTATCTAAGGGAGGTGTACCAGCACAAAAAGAAGCTTGGTGGTGGAGTGAAGTAGTACAAAACAAAATCAAGGCAAAGAGGGCATGTTACAAATTACATTATGCTAAGAAAACTAGTGAAACTTTAGAAGCTTATAAGAAAGCAAAGAAGGAAGCAAAAAAGGCCGTTAGTGAAGCAAAAGCTAAGATTTGGGAGGACTTATATAAAAAACTCAACTCAAAAGAGGGTGAAAGAGACATTTTTAGGATAGCTAGGGCTAGAGATAAGAAAACTAAAGATCTTAATTATGTTAGATGCATAAAAGACGAGGATGAAAAAATTCTAGTGGCAAATGATGATATAAGAAATAGATGGAAAAACTATTTTTATAATCTTTTTAATGAAAATAAAGATGTTAGTATTAGTTTAGGAGATTTAGCCAAGTCAGAAAAGTATATAAACCACAATTTCTACCGACGTATTCAAAAGAATGAAGTCAAAGAGGCTCTTAAACATATGAAGAGTGGTAAATCGGTAGGACCAGATAATATTCCTATAGAAGTTTGGAAAATACTAGGAGAAATAGGAATCACTTGGCTCACAAGACTATTTAATGAAATATGGAAAAACCAAAAGATGCCCGAGGAATGGAGAGCAAGTACACTTATACCCGTATATAAGAACAAGGGAGACATTCAAAATTGTGAGAATTATCGAGGTATCATGTTAATGAGTCATACTATGAAATTATGGGAAAGAATTATTGAACGTAGGTTAAGACAAGTATCAAGTACAACAGAGAACCAATTTGGATTTATGCCAGGTAGATCTACTATTGAAGCGATTCACCTTTTGAGACGTCTTATGGAACATTTTAGAGCAAAAAAGAAAGACCTTCACATGATATTTATTGATCTAGAAAAAGCTTATGATAGGGTACCGAGGGAGGTTCTTTGGAGAACTTTGGAAAAAAGAGGTATCCCATTGACATATATTAACCTTATAAGAGACATGTATGATGGTGCAAAAACATGTGTGAGGACTCATGAAGGAACGACAGACTTCTTTGAAGTTAATATTGGGTTACATCAAGGATCAACTTTAAGTCCATACTTATTTATAATGGTGATGGATGAGTTAACAAAATATATTCAAGATGAAGTACCTTGGTGTATGTTATTTGCAAATGACATTGTATTAGTGGAGGAGTCTAAGGAAAAAGTTAATAGAAAATTGGAACTATGGAGAGAAACATTAGAAAACAAAGGCCTCCGACTTAGTAGAACAAAGACAGAATATATGGAATGTAAGTTTGATCATTTGGCTACTTCAGAGGACATAGAAATTAAAATTGGCACACATTGCATTCCCCAAAAGGAAAGTTTTAAATACCTAGGGTCAATTTTTCAAAGTGATGGAAGAATTGATGGAGATGTTACACATAGAATTAATGCTGGTTGGTTAAAATGGAGAGGAGCATCAGGTATTCTTTGTGATAAGAAGATACCATTAAAATTAAAAGGTAAATATTATAGAGCAGCAGTTAGGCCTGCCATGTTTTATGGTTCTGAGTGTTGGGCAGTTAATCATCAATATGTACAAAAGATGTCTGTGACAAAAATGAAGATGTTGAGATGGATGAGTGGTCATACAAGAAAAGACCGTATACATAATGAGGTTATTAGAAACAAATTAGGAGTGGCACCAATAGAGGATAAAATGAGAGAACATCGTTTAAGATGGTTTGGACATATAGAAAGAAGATCAAAAGAAGAACCTGTAAGAAGGTTAGAAAACCTAAATTTGGAAAGTATTAAAAGAGGTAGAGGACGACCACAAAAGTGTTGGAAAGAAACAATAAAGAATGATCTAGCTTATTGGGAGTTAACTGCTAACATGGCACACGATAGAGATCTGTGGAAACAAAGAATCCATGTAGCCGACCCCGTCTAGTATGGGAAAAGGCTTAGTTGTTGTTGTTGTTGTTGTTGTAAATGATGATATAAGAAAAAGATGGAAAAACTATTTTTATAATCTTTTTAATGAAAATAAAGATGTTAGTATTAGTTTAGGAGATTTAGCCAAGTCAGAAAAGTATATAAACCACAATTTCTACCGACGTATTCAAAAGAATGAAGTCAAAGAGGCTCTTAAACATATAAAGAGTGGTAAATCGGTAGGACCAGATAATATTCCTATAGAAGTTTGGAAAATACTAGGAGAAATAGGAATCACTTGGCTCACAAGACTATTTAATGAAATATGGAAAAACCAAAAGATGCCCGAGGAATGGAGAGCAAGTACACTTATACCCGTATATAAGAACAAGGGAGACATTCAAAATTGTGCGAATTATCGAGGTATCAAGTTAATGAGTCATACTATGAAATTATGGGAAAGAATTATTGAACGTAGGTTAAGACAAGTATCAAGTACAACAGAGAACCAATTTAGATTTATGCTAGGTAGATCTACTATTGAAGCGATTCACCTTTTGAGACGTCTTATGGAACATTTTAGAGCAAAAAAGAAAGACCTTCACATGATATTTATTGATCTAGAAAAAGCTTATGATAGGGTACCGAGGGAGGTTCTTTGAAGAATTTTGGAAAAAAGAGGTATCCCATTGACATATATTAACCTTATAAGAGACATGTATGATGGTGCAAAAACATGTGTGAGGACTCATGAAGGAACGACAGACTTCTTTGAAGTTAATATTGGGTTACATCAAGGATCAACTTTAAGTCCATACTTATTTATAATGGTGATGGATGAGTTAACAAAATATATTCAAGATGAAGTACCTTGGTGTATGTTATTTGCAAATGACATTGTATTAGTGGAGGAGTCTAAGGAAAAAGTTAATAGAAAATTGGAACTATGGAGAGAAACATTAGAAAACAAAGGCCTCCGACTTAGTAGAACAAAGACAGAATATATGGAATGTAAGTTTGATCATTTGGCTATTTCAGAGGACATAGAAATTAAAATTGGCACACATTGCATTCCCCAAAAGGAAAGTTTTAAATACCTAGGGTCAATTTTTCAAAGTGATGGAAGAATTGATGGAGATGTTACACATAGAATTAATGCTGGTTGGTTAAAATGGAGAGGAGCATCAGGTATTCTTTGTGATAAGAAGATACCATTAAAATTAAAAGGTAAATATTATAGAGCAGCAGTTAGGCCTGCCATATTTTATGGTTCTGAGTGTTGGGCAGTTAATCATCAATATGTACAAAAGATGTCTGTGACAAAAATGAAGATGTTGAGATGGATGAGTGGTCATACAAGAAAAGACTATATACATAATGAGGTTATTAGAAACAAATTAGGAGTGGCACCAATAGAGGATAAAATGAGAGAACATCGTTTAAGATGGTTTGGACATATAGAAAGAAGATCAAAAGAAGAACCTGTAAGAAGGTTAGAAAACCTAAATTTGGAAAGTATTAAAAGAGGTAGAGGACGACCACAAAAGTGTTGGAAAGAAACAATAAAGAATGATCTAGCTTATTGGGAGTTAACTGCTAACATGGCACACGATAGAGATCTGTGGAAACAAAGAATCCATGTAGCCGACCCCGTCTAGTATGGGAAAAGGCTTAGTTGTTGTTGTTGTTGTTGATAGTTATTAATACTTTGATCTTCGCAAATTGCCCAGTCCTGCACCCGCACCCACATGCATGTGACATAGCATAGAACCAGCCTATATAGGTTTTGCAATAATTGGCAATCACTGACATGTGAAAATATGACAAACATCACAATACCTGTCGCCTATATATTTTCCTTGACAAAAGTAGTTGACAAACAATTCTTCCACAAGGGCATTCTGCATATTAAGACCTTGATGCACAGAAAACTCGATTAGCCTGTGACTGTCAAGTGTACTCCCACTGTGATAAACAAGGTCTACAAGGTCTGAGTATAAATGCTGCAACAGAAATAAAGGGAACTAGATGGAAGAAGAAAGTCCAAAGTGCAAACTCACGTAAGCCCAGAAGTATCATATTCAAGTCCAAGATCCCGAAATACCTGCAAAACAAATTCATCACTTGCACATAATACTAAAGAAACTTCTAAAGAACTGTATTAAAAATGTTATTGTTCAGAAAACCTTTGTCATGCGAGACAGTATTTGTTCTGCTTGATTTTCCCCAAACTTCATTTTGTAATACTCGATCTTTCTAACACCTTCTTTAGGTGCAGAAGGGTTCAACATATATGGATGCCACCGTACCTGAAAATGAAAGTTTTGCAGACTGCAGCACCATATGATTGACAAACTCGGAAAGTGAAGGCACGTACCTCAAAAACATACATATCCTTTGATCTATTCATGGCATTCTCTAGGTTCTTCTTGCCCACAAAACACCATGGACACACTGTATCAGAGATAATGTCTATTCTGAAGGGCTTCCTTAATGAATTTGAGATGAGTGATTGAGCCATATGATAGAGTTGCTATATCTGCAACAAAGAAAATTCGAGGTGTTTCTCTGATGCCCAAAACTAACAGCTTAGGTAGGAACATATAACTCGGAGAATAGCCCCTTCAAAGGGAATTTCCAACTGTTGTCACTATTACTGCTACCATTAATTCTACAATTATCCGTATACAGCACCTCCACAACATTATGACTAGAAATAAAAAAGACAGAAAAATGAACCATAGATCCCGGCATAGTCTTATAACAAAAGTGACTTGGCATTTCTTTACACTTTCAGAAATAGAAACCAATAAAAGGTGACCTTTCTAGTAGTTGATATGATTAAGTTTGACAAGTTGGCCATAGATTTACCAGCAAAAATTAGAACTACAATTAAATTGATAAAGACAATAAAAGTGCTATAATAAATGCTTCTCTGCTACATGCTCAGATGCACTACCCCGCCCCCCACCCACCACAGACACAAAATTTAATGAAGTTGTGGCCGCTGTTTTCTTCCCTCCATTGAGATCAAGATGATTTTGCCATACGGCAACCTTCTTTTGCTGATAAAAGAGCACCCTTCGTGGGCCAGTTTTAAATTGAGAGATCTACACAGATCTGCTCACCCTTGACTTAATTAAAGATAACCTCTAAACATTTATATTATTGGTGAGTAATTGTGTAGATTATTAGTGAGCATCAAACTACCTCTCTCTCTCTGTGAATTCCAACCTCACAAAGCTTTCTCCAAAGCATATAGCATGCCATGAGAAATTGCAGCTAGAACTATAAATTACTAGCTCAACCGCCATCCTCAACAAGGGACCACTCAAAAAAATCTCAGAACATATTTGAAAGAAAATAAAATTGTCTCCAAACCGGGATAAGCCTATGATAAAAAAACTTGGATACATAGAAAGAGAAGAAAGACGCAAGGTCCTCCAGTTATTCTGCTCTCCATGCCTATGGTAAAAAGGAATTGTGTATCATTTTCAGAGGTACCACAAATGGAAGAACAAATAAGATTAACCTACAACAAAATTTTACTTCTACTATATTAGGAGACTGGTTCTTGTAAAATGGAATAAAGAGTAGCTGGCTGTTTCCTTGATGAAGGCTCATGGCAATTGAATGAGGTCTTGCACCTTTTGTTACTCATAGGTTTGGTACTCGCATATTAAAAACTTATAATCTAATCAAAACTATGGGTAATGACAACAACGCTATTGAAAAAGCAAAAGGATCCGAAAAGATGCCATAGATCAGAGCAACCTAGACAACAAAGTTACAAACGACATAACATCTACACATGAATTAACAGCCACGTATAGTGGAACCAAATGTAACATGAAGGAACCTCAATAACCAACCCAGAACAAACAAGCATATGTAGTCGATAAGACACCTAGATACATTGTCCTTCGATCTTTGAAGGTCTTAAAAACATTGAAGCAAGAAGAGGTTCAACAACATTGATATATATAGTCCACAACGAAACTAGAGTCTTTCATTCATTGTGTGGGGATATGGAGATTATGTTTCATTTCAAATGAGACCATCTCTAGGGTAGATGATTCTGTGCGATGGTAGGAAAACCACTGGCTGGTCCAGCTTGTGACATGTGCTGCTTGTATTTTTGGTTTGGCCAGCTTCTTTTATCAAAAGGAAAATAAGGCGCTCTTTCCCCTTTAAAAGGGCAATTTTTTCAACAAGATTGAAAGAGTGCAGCATGAAGAAAGCATCATAAACAGCAAAAGAAAAGCTGTAAAACAGAGTAGATGTATTTTAAGAATACAAAACCATGTAATGTGGAATGGAGATGACGTTAACCTCACTCTGGAAGTGCATAGTACAAACATTGTTTGCATGTATTATGCAATGTTTGCAAATGTGTGTGCTCAAAGGCCTGGTTCATGAGAAAGATGCTAATTCAATGACCATATGAAGTGGAAAGGTTTTTGTTGGAGTATCCTTTTCTGCATATTACTTAAGGGCATTCATACAAATCAAAAGGAAAAATTAACTAAACAACTTCATTATCTGAAACACATTTTAGAATCTTCTTTGAATCAGCAATTAGCTAGTTAAAGATGGATGTCAACATCAACAAACTTGTTATCACAGAAGAATGCATGAAAGACAACTAGGAACTATCATGCCCAAGTCAGATGAACTAGATGAACATGGCTGCATTAATAGTCACCAGAACAGCCATGGGAAGAGAACCTGACCACTCTCTCCATTGTTGAACTCCACAGCCAGCTGGTCATAGTCACTGATATAAGCATCCCTCCCTCAACCCCAAAACAGATGGGAAGGCCACATTTTCTCTGCCATATCAGTTTTCCTGACTGCCTATTTATCTAATTGCAGCCTCAACCTCAGAGCAAGGGATTAAAAGCCTCACTTCCCTTAACCATGTTATCATATTGCCCCGTAAGAAATTACCACATTCCCAGAAATTTCCTTTTCCTAATAATCTTAAGTTTGCATTATGTGGAGAAAGCACTAAAGTCTAGCACCGAAACAAAGAAACACACTTAAACAACATAAAATATTGCATCATCAAAATTAATTCAGATTAATTATGTTTCTCTAAGCAGAAATACCAGCACAGCATTCCTTAAGTTTAAGAAAGAGAACAATGTTATTAATTTGTAAGTGGCATCGAACCATAAATCTAAGAGCTACCATGAAATATGTCAATTCCCAGGTGCGTCAAATCTCTGTTGTAAAGGAACATGCAAACTACAAACTTTCACTAGACCCATGAGAGAAGAAGTTAACCTAAATTTTTGGATCCACCACTGTCTGAAGCCCCTTAAAGAAGTTTCTGGATCTGCCATGTACAACACGTAGCGTAGATAGCAGTTAAATGTCTAACATCTAGTAAGTAGGATGGCCATCTGAAGGATTTTTTAGAGATGAAATCAGTGAATAGTAACTTTCTGAATCTTCAACCAAGTGAAACTGGAAACGGTCTAAACTACAACACAATAAATTAATCAACTTTGAGCCACTCGAAAGTGCTTCAAGAAATAAGACTATATCATGCACTAATAACCCAAAGTCTTTTCCTGTATCTTATGCACACATTCTATGCACCATTAGGACATACATCCTTCTATTTTGACTACAACTAGGAATCATTACACTTTGTTCATTAGGCATCAATAACATGCATTTTGCACACTAACATCATGCCTAGCAATTTCTGTGATTCTTAGTTTAAATCCACATACATGTTTCTCATTACTCAACTTTTTTAAGAACTATCCAGAATTATAGCACAACAAATAGAACCATTTGTAGCAACAACTGTACATATTGCTCTTCCTTCAAATTCCAGCGACTTCCCTCCGAAAAAATAATTCTACAATTTTTCTCTTAAACGTGATAAAGCTGCAACTGAGAGGAAACTTTCGAATGTGTTTGCGGTCTGATAATTCTAGCTATCAACCTGTAGTCTAAAATCAACAATCCTAATAAGAGCATGTTCACCTCCACCGAGAGAAAGAAAATTATTTAAATAAAGGTGACCGCAACCAATTAGAGCTTGAAGATATCAGAAAGCTAAGAACTTTGAAGAATTCATAACATCTAAAAGATTGCTAAGTTGCCAACCTTAACGCCACAAAGTCACTAAGTGTAAGAAACAATCCAAGTGAAATTCCCAATCACCAAGCCAAGACCAAGCTTTCTCCCACACTAAGTGCGGTTTGCTAAATGGGTTCTTGGTTGCCAATCAGCTCGATCTTGTCTTATATTCGCATTTAACTCCAGCAACATGTAGTATTGTTTGCTTCCAGCACTTTAAAGGCACTGATACCATAATGGTTCAAAAGTCTTTCTAATAACTTGCAAACAAGTCATGCTAAAAACAGAATCTCCACGTCTTGACTGAATAAAATCAACCAACTAAACAACTAAAACATATTAAAGGGCAAACATAGAAAAGAAAAAAAGGTGCCCATCAACCCCAGGGATCCAAAACCATGTCTACAAGATCATACGATTGACACAAACAATTTTATGAAAAGAACGCATCGTTCACCAAAAGAAAAGCAAACAACCACCGAGAGGAAAAGTAAAACCAGTCGGCACTTTTCACCTTCAATTTGGAATATTCAGATTGAAACTGGAACAGCTTGAACGCTATAAGCACCAAAGAGACGATGAGATGGCCGAGTTGGTCTAAGGCGCCAGATTAAGGTTCTGGTCCGAAAGGGCGTGGGTTCAAATCTTGTTTGAGTAGTGCTCAAGTTATTTAAGGAAAACTCGGCAAATTGATCTTTGATTGTGATTTTACTTATGTATTGTCGATTGATTCACTTCATTTGAGTCTCTGCGAATCATTCTTACATATAAACGGGTGTATAGAAGAATAGTATTTTATTACATAAAATTACATGTTCCTTCCTAAACAATTTCAATTATCTCTATCTACTTTGAATTTTTTTGGCTAAATGTAAATTAAACTTGAACTTGAGTCTAGCACTTTTAAGCACAAGAAGTGATAGGTAAAGTTTAAGAAAAATCCATATTTCTTGTTTGAGTATTATGCTCGGGAGATTATTCGAGACTTGATAAATTCAGGCTTTAATTTTACGATTATACTTATATACTTATACTTTTATAGTAATTTAATAAGTAAATTAAATAATTTTTTGGAGAATAGTGAGGCGAGAGGAATAAGATTTTTGAAAATTTTTAAATCAAGCCCAACTGCTGTTACTTGGTTGTGTTGGTACACTAGCTAAAATGAGTTGGGACAGTATTTTTGCTTAAATAAACTTAACAAATGACTCACAAATTACCTTAAAAGTCTTTGATTATGAAAAGTTACATGAGAAAAAGGTATGTCCTTCACTTAAACATGTTTAAGCTCTTTCAAAACCTTCAATCGTAACCGAACCGGCTCACGGATGACTTCAGTTATCATCAGTTGTGGTTTGAATCTGAAACTGCTTGAACTAATAAATAAAAGTTAAAAGTTCTTTTTTTTAATAATATTATATATAAAAATAAATAAATCAGCTTAATGATGATAGAGGTTGTCTTAGAGGGAGCCGAATTGGCGGTTCCATTTTGGAACCGACCTCGCGATTCAAGCCAAAACCGAATTGTCGGTTTTCATACTGGTTTCTCGATATCCTAAACCTAAACCGAACTAAAAAAAGGTCCTCCATTCCAATTATCAACAGTTTGGTGGGGGATTTGGCTCCGGTTCAAACCGCCAAATAGATTATGAATCGAACATGTCTACCTTCACTTCACTGCTTAAAGACTTTCTATAGGAGTTAAACTTTCACATAAAATAATATTTATTTCTAGAAAGTAACTCTTTTTGTTTTTCATTTTCATTTCATAACGTTGACTCCAAATGAATAAGATTTGCTAAGCGAGACACCACTACATGTGTTTGATTAATTGAATATGGTTGTTACTCGATAACCAGTTCTAAGGTTGTCTAATCATATTAAGCCTTTTGAAGTATAGATGGATACCTCAAATTATGCTCTGGGTGGAGTGCATATACAAGAGGGGCACCTCATCGCTTATGAAAGTCGCAAGCTAAAAGACGTCAAGAGAAGGTATCCTCTACGTGACAAAGAAATGAATATCGTAGTGCACTGCCTTCGCCTTTGGTGTAACTACCTCCTGGGAACACCATTCGTGGTAAAGACGGACAATGTTACTTTAAGTTATTTTCAGACTAAAAAATACCTTACCACTAAGTAGGCGAGGCGATAACAATTTCTAGATGAATTCGACATGATTATAGAGTACAAGTTAGGAAAACTAAACTTCGTTGCTGATGCTTTAAGTCGAAAGCCAAACTTTCTCATCACTATTCAAGAAAGCGCTAGTGACAACGCCTATCACATTCAGAGTGGTCTTCTAGACTGCATCTGTGTTGGCTTGGAGAGTGACAATATAGCAAAGCAATTGTAAGCGGTGGTTGATTACGGTAAAACCAGTCACTTCTAGAAATATGACAGATTATTACTGACTAAGAGTGGACGTATCTACGTACCTCACAAAGATAATTTATGAAGGGACATATTACGAGAATGCCATGACTCATTATGGGCAGGACATCTTGGAATGGAGAGCACACTCGTTTTGGTGGAGCGAGCTTATTATTGGCTTCAAATGGGATTTGACGTAGAAACTTATATGAGGACTTATTTAATTTATCAGTAGAAAAAGGTTGATAACCAACGTCCAATAAGTTTATTTAAGTCTTTATTGGTTCCTAAACGACAGTGAGAAAGTATATTGATAGACTTTGTTCTGAATTTGCTCAAGTACATCATATGTCAATCTATCCTCGTGGTGGTGGATAGATTCTCCAAGTATGGGGTGTTTATGGTAGCCCCATGAACTGCACAACTGAGAAGACCACAAAACTCTTCATAAAAAATATAGTTTGGAGATTACCGGTTAATATTATCAGTGATAGAGATGCTAGTTTTACAAGCAATTTCTGTGAGAAATATTTCGTTTACTTAGTTCACAACTATTTTTCTCTACTAATTGTCATCCTCAAACAAATGGTCAAACATAATGGATGAATGCCTTGCTTGAGGATTATCTAAGGCACTATGTGAGATCCAACTAAGAGGACAGGATGGAATGATTTGATGTCGCTCAATTCTCATATAATCTGTATCGTAGCGAGTCTATTGAAAATAACCCCTTTGAGATAGCCATGGGACAACAACTGCAAACACGACACACTCTAGCAACATAATACGAAGGCATGACCCCCATTGCACACACCTTCTTTTGCGCCAATCTAAAGGAACAATATGATATTGCCTACACTCTCCTTGTGAAGGCAACAAAGCATATAAAGAAGTGGGCGGATATGAAGAGGCGTGATGTCGAATTTGGTGTGAGCAACCAAGTTCTTTTGAAGTTGTATCCAAAGCAAACACAAATCTTTCGTGGGCAACATGTCGGGTTGATCTGTAAATACGATGGTCCCTATACTATAAGCAAAATGGTAGAAAACTAGACATACCGGTTGGATATTCCAGACCATATCCGTTCATATCCTGTCTTGCATGTAAGTAACCTAAAGGTTTATTATGCTGATATGAAAGATGAAGACCACAACCAATCAGTGCGGGTACCTACACCACTAAGGACTATAAAAGCAATGAAAGTGGAACACATCCTCAACTATATCGAAGACAAAAGAGAACACATCCTACGCTATCTAGTTAAGTAGAAAGGATACGACAAAGTGGGTACAAGCTAGGAGAAGAAGCTCATGATACGCCAGTTTTTGAAACAAATGCGAGAGTAGCATTTGTGTGCTGGGTTGCCGTGGACATCAATAATTTAGGTGAAAAATAATGTAAACCTTCGATCACGAAATTTACTATAGTTGTTTAATGAAGCCCATGCATGAAAACACCCTAGAAACTTCTATTGCATAGGATAGGACAGGGCGCTACCCTTTAGCTTTTGTGCTTAGCATGAGTCCCACATACGAATTACAAAGTGTTGCAGGTCATCTTTGTGCTATCAATAGAATCATATATGATTTATACTTTCAATTTTCCTTTTACTTCAATCGACCCTCAGACATTAACATTATGGTGCTATAAGCGCCGATTGCGAGTTCAAGGCGTTGACTGATTCAAACGTCGGGGCGGGAAAATAATGATGAAACGTCGCCGTTAAAACCTCCAACGCAACACTCTCACCGTCTCTGTGCCGACAGGAAATCTCAAGTGCTCCAACTGACGGAACCATGCCTACTACTTCTGGCTAATTCTTCGTCTGGGTTCACGGTCTTCGATGCCCGGAAGGTAAAGTGGGTCTATTTCTTTCATATGTTTTTGTTCGACGGTTTGATGACGTGGGTTTCTTTTGCTGTTCGAAGAGACTTGTCCTGGTTTTTGATTTTTGGCTCAAGAGCTTATCTGTGGAAGTAGGATTTTTCATTTTCTCCCCATTTTTTCCATCAATTAGATTGTATTATTGGGTTGTTTCAATTTTTTTCCGGTCAGATTTCTGTAAATAATAAATTGGTTACATGAAAAAATCCCATTCTCATTTTTATTTTGTTCCTTTACTTTTTTACGAGTAGGGGCGCGAGTAGGGGTTCTTTTGTTGGATTTCTGCACCGAGGTGGTGATGATTATTGTTCACTGTATTGGTGATTTTTCTTTTATGGGAACTGTTTTCTTGTTTCTTCTTTGTTAAAGAAACGAGAGTAGATCTGATTGTGTGGTTACAAACCTGGTGCTCCTAGGACGTCTTTCACCTTCTGGAACTTGCCACATGGGATAGTTTTTCTGTTTCGGAATCCATTATTGTAGCTGATCATTATTTGGTTATGAATTGGCCAAGGGCGGCTATTGATTCTGTGTCTTTATTTCTAACTAGGTCAGGTCAAATTAGGAAGGTGATATCTCTTTAATTTGATCTTCTGGACGTTGAAACTGGCACTACGTTGTCAGTTGGGGAGATGAGGCTCATCTGGTGATATCAAGGCCAAAGCCGGCAGAGAACTGATATTTAACTGTAGTAAAATGCCTATGATATTCTGTTTATTACATTTTGATATGTTAAGAGTTGTCTCTTTGGTGTACTTTTATGTACTTTTATGTGTACTTTTATAGGCACAATGAGAATGTGAGTGCATGAATGATGCATGTGCATGGCTGTGTGTGTTTTTCATGTACTCTTCGGTGCATGTGTCACCATACAGAGTTCATATCCAAGGAGTGAAGACAGGTAGGATGGTGAGTGGGGAAGACCACTGCATGGTGTTTGTGTGTTTGTGCATGTGTCTTTGTGTATGGTTTGTTAATATCATTTCCAAGGAATAAGGTATTAACAAGTTAAATATTCAAGGTTGTGTTACTCTAGATAAAATTTAGCACATATAAGCATTTTCGGAATAGTTAGAAACCTCTGTAGACTCCTCTCTACCTGATGTTAAGCATGAATCTTTAGGGTGGTATTTCTATTTTGTTGGGCAATGTATTAATATATGTTCCAATTTCTTTGCATGTTTGTGCTTTATCCACAATAATAATTATGTGTTTGTTACTAATTGTAAATTTATGTGTGTTTTTGGTTTTTATTTATTGGTCCATAATTTTTATAAATTGTGTTTATCCATAATTTATTTATTGGCCCATGTAAGGGAGCACCCTTGCATTGCCGGTCCCAAGTCCGGATAAAGGAGGAGGGTTGTGTTAGGCTTCCGACAGCCAGCGTAAACTTCGTCGGATTTTTATAATATGGATTACAAAAATTATGAGTATTGCTTGGGGCGTCCCCACCTAGCGACGTGCTGCAGAGCCCGAATACAATAATAAGTAAGCAAGGGCTACTACATTTTCGCCCGAATGTAGTGAATCAATTGCAAAGGGTTCCCACATCATTGACGGGTGTGAGTAAAGCAGTTAGTCCCGCTACATTGCCGCCCAAATGTAGTGAATAATTTTCATAGCGAGTCTCCGCATTTTGAATATAGACGGATGCGGGGGGTAAGGAAGCTAGTCCTAGATAATAAGATTCATATTGGTTCTTGGAATATCATAACATTATCCGGTAAGCTAATAGAGGTGGTAGATATTATGATTCAGAGAAAGATTCATATTCTATGTTTACAAGAGACAAAATGGGTTGAAGAAAAAGCAAAGGAGATAGAGGATACAGGTTTTAAATTATGGTACTCAGGTAAGGAAAAGGCCCGAAACAGAGTTGGTATTATCATAAATAAAGATTTAAAGGATAGTATAGTAGACATACAATGATATGGTGACCGAATCATGACGTTGAAATCAGTGTTAGGAGCAGAGATTTTGAATATAGTTTATGCTTACACACCCCAAGTAGGAGTAAAAGATAGTATAAAGACAGTTTTTTGGGAAGAGTTAGATAAGGTGATTCAAAGGATTCCATAAAGGGAGATGATTTGTTTAGAAGGAGACTTAAATGGACATGTTGGTAAAGAGACATTAGGATATCAAGGGATTCATGGAAACTTTGGTTTTGGGGATATAAACGACGAAGGTAGGGAGATTTTAATGAAAAATTTTCAGAGGGTCTTCACATTTTGATTATGGACGGATGCGGGGGGTAAGGAAGCTAGTCCTAGATAATAAGATTCGTATTGGTTATTGGAATATCGGAACATTATCCGGTAAGCTAATGGAGGTGGTAGATACTATGATTCGGAGAAAGATTCATATTCTATATTTACAAGAGACAAAATGGGTTGGAGAAAAAGCAAAGGAGATAGAGGATACAGGTTTTAAATTATGGTACTCAGGTAAAGAAAAGGCTTGAAACGGAGTTGGTATTATCATAAATAAAGATTTAAAGGAGAGTGTAGTAGACATACAACAATATGGTGACTGAATCATGATGTTGAAATTAGTGTTAGGAGCAGAGGTTTTGAATATAGTTTGTACTTACGCACCTTAAGTAGGACTAGAAGATAGTATAAAGACTATTTTTTGGGAAGAGTTAGATAAGGTGTTTCAAAAGATTCCACAAAGGGAGATGATTTGTTTAGGAGGAGATTTAAATGGACATGTCGGTAAAGAGGCATTAGGATATCAAGGGATTCATGGAAACTTTGGTTTTGAGGATATAAACGAGGAAGGTAGGGAGATTTTAAATTTTGCTATGTCATTTAATCTCTTTATAGTCAATACAATCTTCAAAAAACGAGATGAACATTTAATTACTTATAAGAGTGGCTTATCACAAACACAAATTGATTACTTTATTTGTCGAAAAAAAGATAGAGCGTGTTGTAAAGATTGTATGGTAATTCCAGGAGAAAGCTTAACCACCCAACATTGACTTTTAGTTATGGATTTATAAATAAAAAATGAACAAAGAAGAAAAGAGTGCATCGAGCTATTTGGACTAAATGGTGGAACCTGAAAAGCGAGAAAGAAGATATAACAACAACAACTACAACAACAACTAAGCCTTTTCCCATACTAGACGGGGTCGGCTACATGGATTCTTTGTTTCCACATATCCCTATCGTGTGCCATGTTAGCAGTTAACTCCCAATAAGCTAGATCATTCTTTATTGTTTCTTTCCAACACTTTTGTGGTCATCCTCTACCTCTTTTAATACTTTCCAAATTTAGTTTTTCTAACCTTCTTACAGGTACTTCATTTGATCTTCTTTCTATATGTCCAAACCATCTTAAACGATGTTCTCTCATTTTATCCTCTATTGGTGTCACTCCTAATTTGTTTCTAATAACCTCATTATGTATACGATCTTTTCTTGTATGACCACTCATCCATCTCAACATCTTCATTTCTGTCACAGACATCTTTTGTACATGTTGATGATTAACTGCCCAACACTCAGAACCATAAAACATGGCAGGCCTAATTGCTGCTCTATAATATTTACCTTTCAATTTTAATGGTATCTTCTTATCACAAAGAATACCTGATGCTCCTCTCCATTTTAACCAACCAGCATTAATTCTACGTGTAACATCTCCATCAATTCTTCCATCACTTTGAAAAATTGACCCTAGGTATTTAAAACTTTCCTTTTGGGGAATGCAATGTGTGCCAATTTTAATTTCTATGTCCTCTGAAGTAGCCAAATGATCAAACTTACATTTCATATATTCTGTCTTTGTTCTACTAAGTCGGAGGCCTTTGCTTTCTAATGTTTCTCTCTATAGTTTCAATTTTCTATTAACTTTTTCCTTAGACTCCTCCACTAATACAATGTCATCTGCACATAACATATACAAAGGTACTTCATCTTGAATATGTTTTGTTAACTCATCCATCACCATTATAAATAAGTATGGACTTAAAGTTGATCCTTGATGTAACCCAATATTAACTTCAAAGAAGTTTGTCGTTCCTTCATGAGTCCTCACACATGTTTTTGCACCATCATACATGTCTCTTATGAGGTTAATATATGTCAATGGGATACCTCTTTTTTCCAAAGTTCTCCAAAGAACCTCCCTCGGTACCCTATCATAAGCTTTTTCTAGATCAATAAATATCATGTGAAGGTCTTTATTTTTTGCTCTAAAATGTTTCATAAGATGTCTCAAAAGGTGAATCGTTTCAATAGTAGATATGCCTGTCATAAATCTAAATTGGTTCTCTGTTGTACTTGATACTTGTCTTAACCTACGTTCGATAATTCTTTCCCATAATTTCATAATATGACTCATTAACTTAATACCTCGATAATTCGCACAATTTTGAATGTCTCCCTTGTTCTTATATATGGGTATAAGTTTACTTGCTCTCCATTCCTCGGGCATCTTTTCGTTTTTCCATATTTCATTAAATAGTCTTGTGAGCCAAGTGATTCCTATTTCTCCTATTATTTTCCAAACTTCTATAGGAATATTATCTGGTCCTACCGATTTTCCACTCTTCATATGTTTAAGAGCCTCTTTGACTTCATTCTTTTGAATACGTCGGTAGAAATTGTGGTTTATATACTTTTCTGACTTGGCTAAATCTCCTAAACTAATACTAACATCTTTATTTTCATTAAAAAGATTATAAAAATAGTTTTTCCATCTATTTCTTATATCATCATTTGCCACTAGAATTTTTTCATCCTCGTCTTTTATGCATCTAACATAATTAAGTTGGTACACCCTGAGAAAGAAGATATATTTAAACATAAAGCCTTTCAAGGAGATGTTTGGAATTATGTTGGTACACCGTGTTATATGTGGAACAATATGGCTATACATATTAGGAAAGTGGTGAAAGATGTGTTAGGTGCAGTGTTATCCGTATCGCACCGTATCGTAAACTACGATACGGTACGTATCGTATACTACAGGTTGTATCATAATACGGCCTGTATCGCACTGTATCATACAATACATACGATACGGTCAGGGACCCTTATAAAGGGTACTCGACCGAACGGAAACCCGCATTTTTTGTGGGTTTTCCTCTTTTCCTTTGAGTGCTTTAAGCTCCCTAAGAGCCATTTTTCGCCTCCTTAGTGTTCAAAACTCCAAAATCGTGCTCTACGGTGTCAGTGCAAGCCTCCTAACTCGGATTTTTGTATATTTTTAATGTTTTTCTTCATTTTTTCCTTTATATTTGTTGTTTTTTGTGTTATTTCATTTTTTTTTTGAATGACAAAATATGAAGTTATTAAGTATGTGTATACGATTTTCATTGCATGTATGAAGTGGGAGACACTCCGTTTGAGTGTCATTTGAAGATTGAGGATTTACGAAGTGCTTTTATTTTTAGGTTTTTGTTTGAATTAAAGTACTTAATTGAGATGGCAGGAAGGGGTGGTAGAGACTCCCATTCTCGGTCTTATGATCCGGCATGGTACTGGGGTATAACTGTTGAGTAGGATTCTACGTTAAAGATCAGATGCTTATTTTGTGAAAAGGTGGTTAGTGGTAGAATTTCAAGGTTAAAACACCACCTAGCAGGGACGTGGAAATAAGTTGCTCCATGCACAAACAGAGTTAGAAGTTTGCCAGAAGGTATTAAATGACAATGCCTGCACATGATTGAGAGTATACAGGAAAGGAGACAACAAAAGAATGATTTTGAGATATTTGAAGAAGCTAATGATGCTATTGCCACTGGATTTGGATTCACTGATAGTTTGCCTTCAGATGGTAGATCAGAGGTTGGTAGTAGTAGTTCACGAGTACCTAGCAGGGGAAAGAGGGTTGCTGAAGACTTTGGCGGTGATAGAAGAGGAAGTTCAACAAGGAGTAGAGAAAGAGCTTCTTCTAACATACATTCATTCTTTCCTCCTTCCACTACACTTGGTGCTCAACCTGGAATTCGTGCTACTATGGCTTCAGAACAATTGCATGATCAGGCAGACCTTGTAGTGGGGAGATGGTTTTATGATGCATGCATTTCATTTAATGCAGCAAACAATTTTCATTTTCAAGCAATGACAGATGCAATTGCTAACATTGGTCTAGGATACAGATACCCTCTTATAAGTAGTTAAGAGGGAAGATATTAGACCGTCATTGAAGTACAACAATATTGTTCGACTTTGAGACAGTCATGGAAGGAAACAGGATGCACTATCATTTGGATGGACAGATAGGCAAGGAAGGACATTGCTAAACTTTCTTGTATACTATCCTAAAGGACTCATGTTTTTGAGATCTCTAGATATATCAGAGGAGAGGCACACTGTAAAGATCCTATGACAAGAATTTGATAAGGTTATACATGAGGTTGGGCTAGAGAATGTAGTCCAATTGATTATAGATAATGCAGCTAACTACAAAGCAGTTGAGAATGAGTTAGTTGATACTTATGGGACTTTCTATTGGACACCATGCACAATCCATTGTTTATATCTCATCCTTGAGGATATTGGTGAGATGGATGAGATAAAGGCAACAACTGAGTGTTGCGAAGATATCACCAAATTCATCTATAACCATGCATTTGTACTATATATGATCAGGAGATATATAGATGGTACAGAGCTTCTTCGTACAACTGCAACTCGATTTGCAACTAACTTCTTATTTGTAAAGAGTATTGTGAGACAAAAGTAAACATTGAAGAGAATGTTCTCCTTAGATGAGTGGCAATATTTTGCAGAGTTGCCTCAAAATATAACAAACAAAAAGTTGAATGAGATTGCAGAAACAGTTTTCAGAAGTACATTTTGGAATGTATGTGGTGGATTGTTGAGAATTACCTTTCCTTTAGTAAATGTTTTGAGATTGGTAGATAGTGAGGAGAAACCATCTATGGGCTATCTTTATGAAGCCATGGATAGGGCAAAAGAAGCAATTAGAAATAACTTTAATGGAAAAAAGAGGGATTATGTGCATGTGTGTAAAATAATTGATAATAGATGGAATAAATAATTGCATCAGCCTATTCATGCAACAACATGTTATCCAAACCCATCATTTAGGTATTCACCAAGCTTGAAAAGAGACGGTGAGGTTAATTGAGGCATCATTGATTGTATTGATAAATTAGTCCCTGATGAGAGTAAGCGGATGTTATACATCGAGAGATGGAGATATATGATAATGCTCTTCACTTGATGAGTTTGCCTGTTGCAATTCGCAACCGCACTACTATGTGTCTAGGTAAATTGTTTATTTTCATATTTAAGTTGTATCTTACATTACTGTGGATTATATCTCTAATGTTTGTCTTTTTTTACAGATGTTTGGTGGAACATGTTTGGAAGTGATTGCCCAAACCTTAGAGATTTTGCAGGAGAGTCTTAAGCCAAACCTGTAGTGCAACAGGTTGTGAAAGAAATTGAAGTATTTTTTAACACATCCATATAAAGAAGCGCAATAGGTTGGAACATAAAAGACTAAATGATTTAGTTTATATTCATTATAACATGCGCCTTCGTGAAAGGTAATGTTGTATTACTTTCAATTCAATATTGTTTAACTTTAGTCTTCAATTATTAATATTATTTACTAATTGTTTATCTTTGTTTGTCGTAGGCAATTAAAAAAAGTAAATAGAGAAGAAAGCCAGTTCAATCCAATAAGTTTGGATAATTTTGATATATTAGATGATTGGGTTATGAAAGACAAAAGAAAATGCCCTCCTAACTAAAGAAGACATTGCCTGAATTAATTTGGAAGGAGCACAACAACAACATCAAGGAGATGAAGAATTTGATTTTCAAGAAGAAGGTGTTGCTGCTGATGATGATGAGGATCTACAACAAAGAGAAGATGAAGATTATTTAGTTGATGATTGTGATTACAAATTGTAAAATGTAACTGTATTTCATTTTTTGGATTCAAAATATGTAAATTTGGATGTAGTTGTTGAATGTTGAATGCTCAATCTGTACTAAACTTACATTATATGAATTTAAAGCAATTACCAAATTTTTCAGATTTTTTTATTAATTTTTTCTAGATTTTTTATTAATTTTTAATTAATTTTTGCATTATTTTAATATTAAAATATGATACGATACGCCCATATCATGGAGCCCAGCGATACGCGATACGATATACGTCAAACAACACTGGTTAGGTGCATCCTGTTGAATTTAAACATTGGGAAAAAATTCACTTTATTGCTAAATGAAAAACACTTACATCAAGGATTGCTCACAGAGACTGGTCGACCACATGCTGCCGCCCTGCTACAAATCATGTTTCTTAACTTTTTAACCCTAATGACTCATTAATTATATATAATAACAATCTAACTTAAAAGACATAACTACCCCTAATAAGTGACTGGTAAGATATTGTACCTAATGGATCCAATACTGATCCATTAGGACTTGTATTACACTTACTTACATAAATGACTAAATATACATATAAAATTAAATCCCTAAGCTAGAAAATTAAGATTTAAGTTGATGTCCAATATGCCTCTCAAGTTGAATATTGAAGATTTGTAATTTTCAACTGACGAAGAGTTTTCTGGAATCCTCCTACTGATGCTGGTTTTGTGAAAATATCTGCTAATTACCTTTCTGAACATACATGAATAAGATCGAAAGTGCCTTGTGAAACCTTCTCTTTGATAAAATGACAATCTATCTCAATATGCTTGGTTCGTTTATGAAAAACTGGATTGAGTGCCATTTGAAGGGTTGCTTTGCTGTCTGTGTAAAATGGAACCGGAGTATTTGTTTTTAGACCAACATCTGTCAAAAGAGATAACACCCATAATCCTTCGCATATACCCAATGCAATTGCACGATATTCAACTTCTGCACTTGATGTGGATACCACAGATTATTTTTTACTTTTCTAAGATATAATGTTGCCCCTAAACAAACAACATAACCAGAGATTGATTTTTTGTCTGTCTTTGAACCTGCCTAATCAACATCAGAGTATATCTTCAGGTCGAGTGATGAATTGGAGGTATATAATAAGCCATATGTTATTGTAGACTTCAAATATCTGATAATGTGAAATACAATGTTCATGTGATATTTGGAAGGATTATGCATCCACCTGCTAACATAACCAACTGCGAAGCATATATAAGGACGTGTAATAGTAACATATATTAACTTTCCAACTAATTTCTGGTTTCTGCCAATGTCCTCATATGGTTCTGCACTATTGTTATTCTCCTCCTTAGGTAGCTCCATAGGTGTTGAGCATACACGACAATCTTCTATTTTTATTTCCTTTAATAAGTCCATAATGTACTTTCTTTGACATAGGAATAAAGCATTTTTCCTATTAATAACCTCTATACCCAGAAAGTAATTCAGTCTTCCCAGATCTTTTAGGTCAAATAGAGTGTTGAGTCTCTTCTTAAAGTAAATAATGCATGCAGTATCATCTCCTGTAATAATAATATCATCAACATATACCAGTAACATGATATTTTTCTGACCTTGTTTGATGAAAATAGTATGGTCACTGATGCATTGTGTAAAACCAAGGGTTCCAACTCCATCGCTAAATTTTTCAAACCATGCTCGTGGAGATTATTTCAATCCATAGATTGATTTCTTTAATTTACATACCTTCTCTTGTTCATGCCCATAGCAATATCGAGGTGGTAAGTCCATGTAAATATCTTCTGTGAGATCACCTTGAAGGAAAGCTTTCTTCACGTCCAACTGCCATAATTCTCATCCTTTGTTTATTGTCAGACTCAACAGAATTCTGATAGAGTTCATCTTAGCCACGGGTGCAAATGTTTCTATGTAATCAATCCCATAAGACTGACTATATCCTTTAGGTACTAATCTAGCTTTATATCTTTCTATATTACCATCAGCCTTATACTTTACAGAAAATACCCACTTGCATCCCATAGTTTTCCTTCCTGATGGTAGATTAGTTAAATCCCAAATTTGATTACGCATAAGAGCTGAAATTTCCTCTTCCATAACGGCTTTTCATTCGGGATGTTGCTTGGCTTCTTCATATGTTCTTGGAACAAATGTATTATCTGCATTCATTACGAACAACTGATATTTTTTAGGACAATTAGAGTAAAATACCATATTTTCCAAAGCATATTTTCCGATGTACGTTTGCCTTTCTTGATAGCAATAGGTAGATCATCCAATTCACTGTCTGGATTATAAGATGTTACGTGAGGAGGAAGTAAGTCTGATTCTTGTTGTAAATTTTGATCAACATTCTGATGTGAAAAAATTATTCTTCGGCTACCTCTATTATATACTTGCCACTCCTTATCTTCAGAAGGGATTGTGTTCGCCTTTGTATAATCATGAATTAATGGAATTTCAATAGGAGGAAGTGGAAACACCTGAGTAGACTTCATGTCTGATAAGGAATCCTCTGGTACTTTATAAAATGGTGTGTCTTCGTGAAAAGTAACATCTATTGTAACATAAAATTTCCTCTTTAGTTGATCATAACACTTATATCCCTTCTGGGTAGTGGAATATCCCAAGAAAATACACTTGATTGATCTTGTATCTAATTTATCTCAGGCCCCTTGATAAATATGAACAAAGCAGGTACAGCCAAAAACTCTTGGTAGTACATGAAATTGTTTCTGGGATGGACATAAAGAATGAAAGGGAGTATTTCCACTAAGAATTCTGCTTGGCATACGGTTTATAAGAAACACTGATGTCAGAACTGCTTCGCTCCAATAATATTTTGGTACATTACTTCCGATTAAGAGTGTTCTCGTCACTTCTAAGATATGTCGATTCTTTCTTTCTACAACACCATTTTGTTGTAGAGAGAGAGCATGATGTCTGGTGTAGGATTCCATGCTGTAAAAAATACAAGTGAAGAGATTGGGACATAAATTCTCCCCCATTGTCACTGTGAATTTTTTTTTATAGTACTCTGAAATTAATTCTGTACAAACTGACAGTATATTAGAAGAATTTTCTTCATTTCATCTTTAGTCTTCATAAGGTAAATTATAATAAATCTGGTACAATCATCAATAAATGACACAAAGTACTTATATGCATGCACATAAGTCGTAGAGCATGGGCCCCAAATATGAGAATGTATAATATCAAATGGAATAAAAGCTCTATTATTATTTAATGAAAATGAAATACGGTGATGTTTTGCCATCTGACAAGTTTCACAATTCAAGTTCACATCATTCAAGTACTAAATTCTGATAATAACAACTTTATTTTTGAAAAAGATAAATGGTCTAATCGCCTATGCCAACGAGGTATATCTTTTCTCTACTTCTCTATAATGATAGCTGGTTGTAGTGCAGATCTTTTATTGTCTTCGCAAAAATAGAGACCTCTCTTTATGTTACCCTGACCACAGATCTTCTCCTTCTTGATTTCGTGAAATACACATCCAGTGAAATCAAATGTTATTCTATATTTCAGATCTTGATAACACTGATAGACATTACACTTTGTACATGAAATGTATAAAATGAACAACACAAGGCGAAGAGGATGAACTAGTGCTGGCCGGCCAGCACTAGCTGTTGGGATCCAACGGCTAGTTGCTGGCTGGGCCACTAAACGTTGGAGCTACCCAACGTTAATGGCCAGGGCCAGCTGACCCTACCTCAAACTGGGGCTGCACGGGCCCTAATGGCCCGTGCCCCTATTACATTAACAGCTGACCCCGTCTAGTATGGGAAAAGGCTTAGTTGTTGTTGTTATTGTTGTGATCCTAGCTAAGCTAACTCTTCCAATAGAGCCTCCAACTTAGGGGCCTTTACATCTATTGTTGATGCCAACTTTGGCTGCTTCTTTGGATCTCAGAAGCTTGTGGTTTTCAACTAATAGTATTTACTCAGGGGATTTGTTGGTTTAAAAATCTAGAAAAACATCGTTATGTTTAAACTTTGCGATACATCTATGTAGGCATTTTAAAAATTTATAAAGTTATGCCTTTAGAACCTATTTATTGTTTGAGAGTCTAAGTGTGTTGAACTTGACTGTGGCATTGTATGTCAAATTCCATCTCTTTTTCATTTCTGGCAATGTATGTCAGCTTCCATCTTTTTTCTTTTTTTAATTCAATATTTAGTGAAGGAAAATAAAAGAGGAGAGGGAGTGGGAGGTAAAGGTTGATGTTGGCAGGTTTCAGATTTTCTGAACAATGACATGAACTGGTAGTTACTGCTAGCCTACAATGCTTGCATTTTCTGGCCTCTTTGTTGTGTTATCCTGTTTCTTGCTGTTGTCTCTTAATGATTATCATTTTCCTGTGCTTCTACAGCCTCTTTTCTATTACAGAATCACTGTTCCATCATGAATTTACAATTCAAAAGACAACCAAATCTGTGGGGTTTATGAAAAGTATCACATTTTTATACTACTAGCTGATGTGATCCATACTATAGCAATATCTATAACCTTGGTATGATTAAGAAGCAATGCACTCAAGAAAGAAGGGAGTAAATTTGCATAGAAAGATCATATACAACCGAATGCTGGAATTTCTATCCAACTTATGTGTGCAAAAAACTTGCAAAAGTTTGTAAGATTATAGTCAGGAAGGTTCTTGTAATCACTTCAATAGGAAATTCCTCCATCCGAGAATTGTTGGGAGGGTTATCCTGACCCTTAGTTAAACACACAGTTATCTAGGGCCTAGGCTGTAGAATATGTTAGGAAACAACATTTCAAATCCCTGAATTCATTTTATTGAATGTTCAAATCTTTATACAATCAGCCTCACGATCCTTGGTTTTTCACACTTTTTAATTGTATACAAAGTGATATTTATAGATGAAATAGAGACAATTACTGAGAGCTGTTGGGAGGGGCCCAACGGCTAGCAGGTGACCCTTGATTCTAGTGGCCCTGGTGCTTGGTAACCTCAGTTGTCCATTCTTAACACTATCCTCAAACTAACAGTGTGTCAACTGACAGTTTGCTAGTGAGTGATTGGTGCCTTATATCGCTTTCCAATGCTTTTATTTTTGTTTCTTTATCTAAGTTTACATTTTTTCTGCAATCCTTTATTTTAATATCTACAAGAAAACTTCTAAAATAAAACTTCAGCGAAAGTATTAAGATCTCATAACTAAACTTGAAAACCTATGTTTTCAAAGTTCTTTAATGAAAAACATTAATCATCTAAGTAAAATTGTCAAATATAATAAATAATTTCATGAATCACCACAAACTCGTGATATTATAAAAAGGTCTTCATATACCAAACAAGCTTCAAGGCTAAGCTTAAACCTGAGTTTTAAAGACAAACTCGAACCCCTCCAACTATGTCACACGGGTGTGGGTGCAGGTGCGGGTGCGGGTGTGGGATACGGAAACAACAACGACAACAACAACAACTAAGCCATTTCCCATTCTAGACGGGGTTGGCTACATGGATTCTTTGTTTCCACAGATCCCTATCATGTGCCATATTAGCAGTTAACTCCCAATAAGCTAGATCATTCTTTATTGTTTCTTTCCAACACTTTTGTGGTCGTCCTCTACCTCTTTTAATACTTTCCAAATTTAGTTTTTCTAACCTTCTTACAGGTTCTTTGTTTGATCTTCTTTCTATATGTCCAAACCATCTTAAACTATGTTCTCTCATTTTATCCTTTATTGGTGCCACTCCTGATTTGTTTCTAATAACCTCATTATGTATACGGTCTTTTCTTGTATAACCATTCATCCATCTCAACATCTTCATTTCTGTCACAGACATCTTTTGTACATGTTGATGATTAACTGCCCAATACTCAGAACCATAAAACATGGCAGGCCTAATTGCTGCTCTATAGTATTTAGCTTTTAACTTTAATGGTATCTTCTTATCACAAAGAATACCTGATGCTCCACTCCATTTTAACCAACCAGCATTAATTCTATGTGTAACATCTCCATCAATTCTTCCATCACTCTGAAAAATTGACCCTAGGTATTTAAAACTTTCCTTTTGGGGATGTAATGTGTGCCAATTTTAATTTCCATGTCCTCTGAAGTAACCAAATGATCAAACTTACATTCCATATATTCTGTCTTTGTTCTACTAAGTTCGAGGCCTTTGCTTTCTAATGTTTTTCTCCATAGTTCCAATTTTCTATTAACTTTTTCCTTAGACTCCACTAATACAATGTCATATGCAAATAACATATACCAAGGTACTTCATCTTGAATATGTTTTGTTAACTCATCCATCACCATTATAAATAAGTATGGACTTAAAGTTGATCCTTGATGTAACCCAATATTAACTTCAAAGAAGTTTGTCATTCCTTCATGAGTCCTCACACATGTTTTTGCACCATCATACATGTCTCTTATAAGGTTAATATATGTCAATGGGATACCTCTTTTTTCCAAAGTTCTCCAAAGAACATCCCTCGGTACCCTATCATAAGTTTTTTCTAGATCAATAAATATCATGTGAAGGTCTTTCTTTTTTGCTCTAAAATATTTCATAAGACGTCTCAAAAGGTGAATCGCTTCAATAGTAGATCTGCCTGTCATAAATCCAAATTGGTTCTCTGTTGTACTTGATACTTGTCTTAACCTACGTTCGATAATTCTTTCCCATAATTTCATAATATGACTCATTAACTTGATACCTCAATAATTCGCACAATTTTGAATGTCTTTCTTGTTCTTATATATGGGTATAAGTGTACTTGCTCTCCATTCCTCGGGCATCTTTTGGTTTTTCCATATTTCATTAAATAGTCTTGTGAGCCAAGTGATTCCTATTTCTCCTAGTATTTTCCAAACTGCTATAGGAATATTATCTGGTCCTACTGATTTACCACTCTTCATATGTTTAAGAGCCTCTTTGACTTTATTCTTTTGAATACGTCGGTAGAAATTGTGGTTTATATACTTTTCTGACTTGGCTAAATCTCCTAAACTAATACTAACATCTTATTTTCATTAAAAACATTATAAAAATAGTTTTTCCATCTATTTCTTATATCATAATTTGCCACTAGAATTTTTTCATCCTCGATCTATCTTTTTTTCTACAAATAAAGTAATCAATTTGTGTTTGTGATAAGCCACTCTTATAAGTAATTAAATGTTCATCTCGTTTTTTGAAGATTGTATTGACTATAAAGAGATCAAATGATATAGCAAAATTTAAAATCTCCCTACCTTCCTCGTTTATATCCCAAAACCAAGTTTCCGTGAATCCCTTGATATCCTAATGCCTCTTTACCGACATGTCCATTTAAATCTTCTCCTAAACAAATCATCTCCCTTTGTGGAATCTTTTGTAACACCTTATCTAACTCTTCCCAAAAAGCTGTCTTTATACTATCTTTTAGTCCTACTTGGGGTGCGTAAGCACAAACCATATTCAAAACCTCTGCTCCTAACACTAATTTCAATGTCATGATTCGGTCACCATATCGTTGTATGTCTACTACACTCTCCTTTAAATCTTTATTTATGATAATACCAACTCCGTTTCGAGCCTTTTCTTTACCTGAGTACCATAATTTAAAACATGTATTCTCTATCTCCTTTGCTTTTTCTCCAACCCATTTTGTCTCTTATAAACATAGAATTTGAATCTTTCTCCAAATCATAGTATCTACCACCTCTATTAGCTTACCCGATAATGTTTCGATATTCCAAGAACTAATACGAATCTTATTATCTAGGACTAGCTTCCTTACCCCTGCGAGATATGGCAAATTTGAAAATTTTTGGGTGCGGTGAGACGGCTAGGGTATATAATATTATATATTATATATAATATTTAAGCTACATAAATCAATCATAATACAACTACTATTTGCTAATTTTGGGTGGATGTAGGTATCAATTAGCAAGTTCCCTCATAATGATCTAAAACTTAGAATGATTTTACGAGGAGCAAAATATCCAAGTTATGGATTCAAAGAGTTTCGAGATCTTTTGTAGGATATAGCATATACTAGTATTTGTGCTAGGATCCACTAGTGATGTCATACTCTTCTGTTCTATTGATCTGGCAATGTTCTTGGCCTTCAAATGTGTTTGGTGTCGGAGATTATTCTGTGCAAAGGCATACAATATGGAGTCAAGAATCCAATCAGATTGAGTAATAAAAAACCAATTGTCCGCAACCAAAATCATTCAAGCTAATATTGTATATAGCTATAATAGCAAGTACACAACTTTAAATTAAAGAAAAACACATAAATGGTAAACAACTACTAATTTCATCATAATACACAAATCAATCTTCATTATTCGGACCCATTTATCCGTGAGTTATATATATATTTTTTTTGCATTTTTTTTGGCCATGCCGCACCGACATGGTGTCGTACCAGTGTCAAGGTCGACACTCTACCCCTTAGAAGTGTCTGTGTGACTTAGCCCTCTAAATAAAAAAATCGTTAAGGCTAAGCTTAAACGAAACTCTGCCCATGTAAGGGATCACCCTTGCATTGTCGGTCTCAAGCCCGGATAAAGGAGGAGGGTTGTGTTAGGCTTCCGACAGCCAGCGTAAAACTTCGTCAGATTTTTATAACATGGATTACAAAAATTATAAGCATTGATTTGGGGCATCCCTGCCTAGCGACGTGCTGTAGAGCCCCGAATGCAGTAAGAAGTAAGCAAGGGCTACTACATTTTTGCCCCAAAATATAGTGAATCAATTACAGAGAGTGTTCCCACATCATGGACGCTCGAATGTAGTGAAAAATTTTTAGAGAGGGTCTTTGCATTTTGATTATGAAGTTAGTCCCGCTACATTGGTGCCTAAATGTAGTGATAAATTTTCAGAGAGGGTCTTCGCATTTTGATTATAGACGGATGCGGGGGGTAAGGAAGCTAGTCCTAGATAATAAGATTCGTATTGGTTCTTGGAATATCGGAACATTATCCGGTAAGCTAATAGAGGTGGTTGATACTATGATTCGGAGAAAGATTCATATTCTATGTTTACAAGAGACAAAATGGGTTGGAGAAAAAGCAAAGGAGATAGAGGATACAGGTTTTAAATTATGGTACTCAGGTAAAGAAAAGGCTCGAAACGGAGTTGGTATTATCATAAATAAAGATTTAAAGGAGAGTAGTAGATATACAACGATATGGTGACCGAATCATGATGTTGAAATTAGTGTTAGGAGCAAAGGTTTTGAATATAGTTTGTGCTTACGCACCCTAAGTAGGACTAGAAGATAGTATAAAGACAGTTTTTTGGGAAGAGTTAGATAAGGTGTTTCAAAAGATTCCACAAAGGGAGATGATTTGTTTAGGAGAGATTTAAATGGACATGTCGGTAAAGAGGCATTAGGATATCAAGGGATTCATGAAAACTTTGGTTTTGGGGATATAAACAAGGAAGGTAGGGAGATTTTAAATTTTTCTATGGCATTTGATCTCTTTATAGTCAATACAATCATAAAAAAACGAGATGAACATTTAATTACTTATAAGAGTGGCTTATCACAAACACAAATTAATTACTTTATTTGTAGAAAAAAAGATAGAGCGTGTTGTAAAGATTGTATGGTAATTCCAGGAGAAAGCTTAACCACCCAACATCGACTTTTAGTTATGGATTTATAAATAAAAAATGAACAAAGAAGAAAAGAGTGCATCGAGCTATTCGGACTAAATGGTGGAACCTCAAAAGCGAGAAAGAAGATATACTTAAACATAAAGTCCTTCAAAGAGATGTTTGGAATTATACATATTAAGAAAGTGGCGAAAGATGAGTTAACAAAACATATTCAAGATGAAGTACCTTGGTGTATGTTATTTGCAGATGACATTGTATTAGTGGAGGAGTTTAAGGAAAAAGTTAATAGAAACTTGGAACTATGTTGAGAAACATTAGAAAGCAAAGGCCTCCGACTTAGTAGAACAAAGACAGAATATATGGAATGTAAGTTTGATCATTTGGTTACTTCAGAGGACATGGAAATTAAAATTGGCACACATTACATCCCCAAAAAGGAAAGTTTTAAATACCTAGGGTCAATTTTTCAGAGTGATGGAAGAATTGATGGAGATGTTACACATAGAATTAATGTTGGTTGGTTAAAATGGAGAGGAGCATAAGGTATTCTTTGTGATAAGAAGATACCATTAAAGTTAAAAGGTAAATATTATAGAGCAACAATTAGGCCTGTCATGTTTTATGGTTCTGAGTGTTGGGCAGTTAATCATCAACACGTACAAAAGATGTCTATGACAGAGTGGTCATATAAGAAAAGACCGTATACATAATGAGGTTATTAGAAACAAATTATGAGTGACACCAATAGAGGATAAAATGAGAACATCGTTTAAGATGGTTTGGACATATAGAAAGAAGATCAAAAGAAGAACCTGTAAGAAGGTTAGAAAAACTAAATTTAGAAAGTATTAAAAGTGATAGAGGACGACCACAAAAGTGTTCAAAAGAAACAATAAAGAATGATGTAGCTTATTGGGAGTTAACTGCTAACATGGCACACGATAGGGATCTCTGGAAACAAAGAATCCATGTAGCCGACCCCGTCTAGTATGGGAAAAGGCTTAGTTGTTGTTGTTGTTGTGCTAAGCTTAAACCATCCAAATCAAACAAGCTTTAAGGCTAAGCTCAAACCATCGAAATCAATGAAATGCCAAGACCCTTAAATAATTCACAATCTCAAACGTGATTCCATGATTCCAAGAATGAGATAATCCACTAATATAATGAAAAAGGCTTCAAATATATACAAAAAGTTTTATAATTAACTTAATTTTTTTTCAAGAATCTTTTCAACATAAAATGTTTGTTTCAAGCAAACAAGAATTCTTTTAATACAATTTTTATCATTCGCACAAAATGGTCAAAATATCGATATGGTGACCGAATCATGATGTTGAAATTAGTGTTAGGAGCAGAGGTTTTGAATATAGTTTATGCTTACGCACCCCAAGTAGGAGTAAAAGATAGTATAAAGACAGTTTTTTGGGAAGAGTTAGATTAGGTGTTTCAAAAGATTCTACAAAGGGAGATATTTGTTTAGGAGGAGATTTAAATGGACATGTCGGTAAAGAGGCATTAGGATATCAAGGGATTCATGGAAACTTTGGTTTTGGGGATATAAACGAGGAAGGTAGGAAGATTTTAAATTTTAGCATTTGATCTCTTTATAGTCAATACATTCTTCAAAAAACGAGATGAACATTTAATTACTTATAAGAGTGGCTTATCACAAACACAAATTGATTACTTTATTTGTAGAAAAAAAGATAGAGCGTGTTGTAAAGATTGTAAGGTAATTCCAGGAGAAAGCTTAACCACCCAACATCGACTTTTAATTATGGATTTACAAATAAAAAAATAAACAAAGAAGAAAAGAGTGCATTGAGTTATTCGGACTAAATGGTAGAACCTCAAAAGCGAGAAAGAAGATATATTTAAACAAAAAGTCCTTCAAGGAGATGTTTAGAATTATGTTGGCACACCCTGTGATATGTGGAACAATATGGCTATACATATTAGGAAAGTGGCGAAAGATGTGTTAGGGGTATCTAAAGGAGGTGTACCGGCACAAAAAAGAAGCTTGGTGGTGGAGTGAAGTAGTACAAAATAAAATCAAGGCAAAGAGGGCATGCTACAAATTACATTATGCCAAGAAAACTAGTGAAACTTTAGAAGCTTATAAGAAAGCAAAGAAGGATGCAAAAAAGGCCGTTAGTAGCAAAAGCTAAGATTTGGGAGGACTTACAAAACTCAACTCAAAAGAGTGTGAAAGATATATTTTTAGGATAGCTAGGTCTAGAGATAAGAAAACTAAAGATCTTAATTATGTTAGATGCATAAAAGACGAGGATGAAAAAATTCTAGTGGCAAATGATGATATAAGAAATAAATGAAAAAACTATTTTTATAATCTTTTTAATGAAAATAAAGATGTTAGTATTAGTTTAGGAGATTTAGCCAAGTCAAAAAAGTATATAAACCACAATTTCTACCGACGTATTCAAAAGAAGGATGTCAAAGATACTCTTAAACACATGAAGGGTGGTAAATCGGTAGGACCAGATAATATTCCTATATAAGTTTGGAAAATACTAGGAGAAATAGGAATCACTTGGCTCACAAGACTATTTAATGAAATATGAAAAAAACAAAAGATGCCCGAGGAATGGAGAGCAAGTACACTTATACCCATATATAAGAACAAGAGAGACATTCAAAATTGTGCGAATTATCGAGGTATCAAGTTAATGAGTCATACTATAAAATTATGGGAAAGAATTATCGAATGTAGGTTAAGACAAGTATCAAGTACAACAGAGAACCAATTTGGATTCATGCCAGGCAGATCTACGATTGAAGCGATTCACCTTTTGAGACGTCTTATGAAATATTTTAGAGCAAAAAAGAAAGACCTTTACATGATATTTATTGATCTAGAAAAAGCTTATGATAGGGTACCGAGAGAGATTCTTTGGAGAACTTTAGAAAAAAGAGGTATCCCATTGACATATATTAACCTTATAAGAGACTTGTATGATGGTGCAAAAACATGTGTGAGGACTCATGAAGGAACGACATACTTCTTTGAAGTTAATATTAGGTTACATCAAGGTTCAACTTTAAGTCCATACTTATTTATAATGGTGATGGATGAGTTAACAAAACATATTCAAGATGAAGTACCTTGCTGTATGTTATTTGCAGATGACATTGTATTAGTGGAGGAGTTTAAGGAAAAAGTTAAGAGAAAATTGGAACTATGGAGAGAAACATTAGAAAGCAAAGGCCTCCAACTTAGTAGAACAAAGACAGAATATATGGAATGTAAGTTTGATCATTTGGTTACTTCAAAGGACATGAAAATTAAAATTGACACACATTGCATTCCCTAAAAGGAAAATTTTAAATACCTAGGGTGAATTTTTCAGAGTGATGGAAGAATTAATGGAGATGTTACACATAGAATTAATGCTGGTTGGTTAAAATGGAGAGGAGCATAAGGTATTCTTTGTGATAAGAAGATACCATTAAAGTTAAAAGGTAAATATTATAGAGCAACAATTAGGCCTGCCATGTTTTATGGTTCTGAGTGTTGGGCAGTTAATCATCAACATGTACAAAAGATGTCTGTGACAGAAATGAAGATGTTTAGATGGATGAGTGGTCATATAAGAAAAGACCGTATACATAATGAGGTTATTAGAAACAAATTAGGAGTGGCACCAATAGAGGATAAAATGAGAGAACATCGTTTAAGATGGTTTGGACATATAGAAAGAAGATCAAAAGAAGAACCTGTAAGAATGTTAGAAAAACTAAATTTGGAAAGTATTAAAAGAGTTTGAGGACGACCACAAAAGTGTTGGAAAGAAACAATAAAGAATGATCTAGCTTATTTGGAGTGAACTGCTAACTATTGAAATTCAGAGTAGTATCGCAGAATATTAAAACACAAAATATATTAAGGAGGAAACACGAAAGATTGAAGGAAAGGGCGAACCTTTAATGGAGCCCCCCCCTCTTTCTCTCTCTTTCTTACACACTGCCTCTAGGTTTAATACAATCTACCAGCTCTTATATAGAGAGCTGTAAAACGGAATTTGATCAAAATGACCCAAATACCCCTAGTACTGACAATTATCAAAATGCCCCTAAAGTTTCGGGCAAGTACAATAATACCTAAAAACATAAAACTAACACAAGGAAAACTAGATAAACATATTCTTCAACACTAACATGGCACACGATAGGGATCTTTGGAAACAAAGAATCCATGTAAACGACCCCGTCTAGTATGGGAAAAGGCTTAGTTGTTGTTGTTGTTGTTGCACAAAATGCTCAAAATATAGCGATTGAATAGTCAATACTCAAGGCTAAACCTTTTTATGCATTATTTTTAAATACTTGTATCAAGCACAAAGTTATCAAGATAACAATAAGTTCATTTTTAAGATGAACACATCTTTAATGAATAGCTAACAACATGAAGTACCTTAATCACAAAGGCCTTCAACAAGAGGCCAACAAACATAATATAGAGCCACAACACAAAGATCTTAATCACATGAAAATATAACTTAAAAGGTATTAAGATCACAAATTATCAAATAACAGTAAGTGCATCTTAAAACATTAACTAATCTCCAATCAGTAGCCAACAACATGAAGCACCTTAATCACAAAAATCTTCAACAAAAGGCTAACAAAAGTGACATATAGTCACAATACGAATCTTAATCATACAAAGAGATGCAACTTATTGTTTAACAAACAACAAACAAATTTTTCTTCTAAACGAGACACTAAACAATTCATCCAATAGATACAAGAATAAATAACAACAACAACAACAACTAAACCTTTTCCCATACTAGACGGGGTCGGCTACATGGATTCTTTTTTTCATAGACAGAGCCCTATCATGTGCCATGTTTGCAGTTAACTCACAATAAGCTAGATCATTCTTTATTGTTTCTTTCCAATACTTTTGTGGTCGTTCTCTATCTCTTTTAATACTTTCAAAATCTAGTTTTTCATACCTTCTTATAGGTTTTTCTTTTGTTCTTCTTTCTATATGTCTAAACCACTCATCCATCTCAATATCTTCATTTCTGTCACGGACATCTTTTTTATATGTTGATGATTAAATGCCCAACACTCAGAACCATAAAATATGGCAGGTCTAATTGTTGCGCTATAATATTTACCTTTTAACTTCAATGGTATCTTCTTATCACAAAGAATACTTCTCCTCTCTATTTTAACCAACCAATATTAATTCTATCCAACAAATATTAAAAATAAACAAGTTGAAAGAGCATTCGTGGATGAACTCAAATATGAATATCAAGGAAGGTAAAATCGGATCAAACGATCGTGTCTGGATCTGGGTCCAACAAGAATCTCATATTTAATACAAAACGGGTCTAAATCTAGGAACATATCCACGAGACCCAATTGCATATAAACATATCTCCATCCCTCTCTAAACGCACAGTACCGAAGCCCTCTCTCTCTCTCTCTCTCCTTCTCACGTCGTCTCTTTGCCTCTCTCACAACCGCTTCATGCTCAAGGGGTTCTCTTCCTCTACAACACCACAACCTCGCCCTCGTTGCAGTCACTGCCCAGCTACATCACCTCCATCACTACCATTACCACCCATTTCCTCCATTTCGCCTTTTATCATCGCCATCAGCAATCGTCTACTGCCAACCCTAATCTCCGTTCGCCGCAAATGTACCAGAAAATACATTCGGTGGCTTTCGCTTAAAATCTACAGAGGGTGGTGGTAGACCACAACCGGTGAGGATAAGGTTGGATTCTTAGAGCATGAGCGTGCGACACGTGGACCAAGGAGCACAAAACCAAGGAAGTGGGCAGTGTGCATCTGAGCCCTTCGGGCCATCTGTCGCTCTTTCTTGTGAGCGTTTTGGTGCCCATCGAGCGCCTGAGAGTTCGCGAACCCCCGACAACAATACGACACTCATACCTTCTCTCGTCAGCATCCTCGTCCTCCTTTATTCTACCATTGCCTCCACCATTCTCCCCATCTTCACCACTTACACCTTCTTGTCTCAAGACATTTCACTAGAGTTCGAGTCCTTAACATATCCGTCAAATTTGTCACCATAATAATCATCACAATCGGCGCTCCGATGTCACTTCTCAATCGCTCACTATCTCGCAACAGATCTCCGCCATCTTGACTTATGCCTTGCCTAGCTAGACTGAGCGTCATGTATCTTTGCCTCACTTTCCGCCACCGGTCGCCCTTTCTCCTCCATCGTCAACCGATCTACCGTTGTCATCGATTTCGTGCCTTTAACTCTATGTTGGAGTGACACTATCAACGACCAAGGTGATTCAAGCTCATTCTTTGTCACGACCGTCACCCTGCCAACAACCACCATTGTTGACCACCGCCACTCGAATCGCCGTCTCGTCGCGGTTGTGTTGTTGTTGTTGTGACAACAATACATACACTCATACCTTCTCCCATTGACATCCTCATCCTCCCTCATTCTTCCATTGCCTCCGCCATTCTCCCTCTCCTTCTTCGTCCCCTGTGACTTGAAACGCCAAGATCTTACCACCGACGCCTTCTTGTCTCAAGACATTCCACTAGAGTCTGAGTCCTTCAACATATCCGCCATATTCTTCACCATAATAATCGTCACAATCGGCGCTCCAACATCACTTCTCCATGGCTCACTATCTCGCAACTGATCTCCGCCATCTCCCGCATCTTGACTTATGCCTCGCCTAGCTAGACCGAGCGCCACGTATCTTTGCCTCAGGATTCGCCACCGATCACCCTTTCACCTCCATCGTTAATCGATCTACCGCCATCATCGATTCCACACGTTTGACTCTATGATAGAGTGACACTATGGACGACCAAGGTTATTCAAGCTCATTCTTTGTCACAGCCATCACCCTGCCATTAACCACCATTGTTGACCACTGCCAGTCGAATCGTTGTCTTGTCACGGTCGTGCTGTTGCTGTTGTTTAGGCTCTTATACTATGTTGGGAAACATGTAAAATCCCTGAATTCATTTTATTGAATGATCAAATCTATATATAATCAGCCCCACGATCCTTTGTTTTTCACACTTTTTTATTGTATACAAAGTGGTATTTATAGTGTTATAGATGAAATAGAGCAACAACTAGGAGCCGTTGGACCCCCCTTAAGGCCCTGATGACCCGAGTGACCCTTGGTTCTGGTGGCTCTTGTGCATGGTAGCCTCAGCTATCCCTTCTTAACAAAATACACTCTTAATATCAAATATAGGATGGGTTACTTAAGTATTTCGTCTAATTGTTACTATAAGTAATAACATGTTCTGGTGGATGATTGGCTGTTAGATTATTAATACACTAATATATGTTTGACAAGTGCTTTAGAATCTTATGCTACCTATGCCCATTAAAGTTGTTCTTTGAAAGGTATGAGTAAATCAAGAAAATTAACATAATTTATAAACTTAGATAGGAAAGCCATATTAAGATGGTTTTGTCGTCCTGATAAGTGAATGGTTGAGATTCAATGTGAAGATATGAGAAATTGCAGATGTGTGTACAAAGAGGTCGATGGAGGCCCAAGAACGACTTTTTTTCACTAAGAATCATGTTGGGACTGTTGGAAAACATGAGTAGCATAATGAAAGATCGAATATCACAAATGAGAGAACAAGTGAAGAGAAAATATTGAGATTGAAGGATGGGACAAACTCTCTAATGGAGGCCACTCTCTTGTCTTTCTCTTTCTTAATCTTAGTCTCTTAACCCTAATACAAGAAATCCAATCTTTATATAATGGGTTGGTAAACATAAAATGACCAAAATACCCTTAGTATTATAGACAATTACTATAATACCTAAAACATCAAAGTTACTAAAACTGATACTAAAAACATATTCTAACACCTCCCCTTAAGTTGGGAGTGACATACTTCGAACTCTAAACTTGCCAAAAAACTT
The DNA here is from genome assembly GCA_036023115.1 of Brasenia schreberi. Lineage (NCBI taxonomy): Eukaryota > Viridiplantae > Streptophyta > Magnoliopsida > Nymphaeales > Cabombaceae > Brasenia > Brasenia schreberi. Next base: position 10,046,811 of record JAYKKT010000072.1, read on the forward strand.
ATTCATTTTTTTCCGATTTTTCATCCCTCTTTGCTGTCCACTTTTCACCAACGTTCCTTGCTACAACACTCTTCGTCAGCCTTTATTGTTGCACCAATCTTCAACAACTTCTTGACTATAACAACTTCAACTAAGTCTTCATAGCTAGTCATTTTCAACAGCTTCTTAACTACAATATTTTCAGCAGCTTCTTTGACTGCAACATCTTCAACTCAACCTTCATGACTGGTCATTTCGACACCTTCTTGGCTGCAACATTTTAAGTAGCTTCTTTGGTTACAAATTGCAGCAACCTCATAGTTGCAAAACACATTTCAACAGTCCTCATGACTGCAATCTTCACCTTATAAAAAAAAGCAACAACTCTCTTAGCTGCACAATTTCAACAATTTTCTCTTAAAATTCTACAGAGACATCATCCAATTCACACCTTCCTCCTTTTTCCATATCAAAAGCAACACCTGATGTGTCGGCATGGTAACCACACAACATAACTCTTTCTTATCTTCTCAATGTCATGTATATCTCTTCTATCTGCTGCCAATTACAATAATGCTCTTTAGCCGCTCCATGGCCTCATAGACATGGCCTACACGACCAAGAGCATTGACTATGCATGTGTAGTGCTCAGTTTTAGATTGAATTTCATATTCCTCAGCCATCCGCTCAAATTGCCTCTGCACTTCGTCGATCAATCCAGCAAGGCTGCAAGCAGTTAACATAATAATGAAGGTGATGCTATAAGGGTATAGCCCATGAATCATCTCCATTTCGGAGAACAAATTCAGTGCACCATATGCATCTCCATGCATTGCAAGAGTCATAATCATAGAGTTCCAACAAGCCACATGTCTTTCATGTAGGCTGTGAAAAATTCTTAGAGAAGCATCCACCCAACAACAAAGAAAAGCTTTAGATCCCGATTGAATCTGTAGCCTAAAGCAATTCTGCCCATTTAAAAAACCTTGTGAGCCACTCTCCACATCGCCACTATGATAATGCATTATCAAACCACATCAAATCTTTGTCCGCGAATGTTCCAAATTCAATTACAACCTCCTCCATCATCTTCTAGCTTGAGTCCACATGGCTCAGACACATGGATTCTGTTCAATGCATCTATAGTTTCGGCTTCTGCACTCAAACCAGAATCCCCACAAGTTTGCACTCAACCTGGTTCATGCCATTTCAACATACTGAAAGCAGATCACTTTAGTTGAGTATATCATCAAACAATAGGTGTGTAAGTTATCTCTTCTTGAGCATTTCATCAAACAGTTGGTGTACAGGGTTAAAGCTTCCCTAGGTTTACTGGTGACTGTGCAAGCGGGCACAGGAGGTCTCAACTGGGAACTTCAACTGACCAAAAATGCGAGATTACATATTTATGTTCTGAAATGATGCTTCAGCTTCAAGATGTTTATGATCCAAATAAGATAAGTGTCAAGGTAAAGGTTGTCTCTCTCTGCATCACCTTGTGGTGCTGTGGCTGCAGAATCAAGGAGGGCTAAAGCAAACTGGGTCATAATGGACAAGCAGCTTAAGCAGGAAGAGAAACACTGCATGGAGGAGCTACAGTGTAACATTGTTGCCATAAAACGTTCACAAGCAAAAGTTCGCTTGAATCTAGTAGGGTGTTCCAAGATGAAAGACGTTGCAGCCTGCCATGTGCCATCAAAATCAGAGATCTCTGACAAACCATCAAAAAGTTTTGGCAATCAAGCAAGTACTATACAAGCATCAATTGCAACTCCAACAAGACGGCCTCCTTTTTTTCTTCTTCTCTTGCAAAACTTATTCGCAGTTGCTCCTCCCATCGATCGAAGGCTTTGATAACATGTTGAAAAACGTAAATAGCGCAGCGAAGTATCAAATATCACAAACGAGAGAACAAGTGAAGAGAAAATATTGAGATTGAAGGAGGAAGTAGACCCTCCAATGGAAGCCGGCTCCCTCTCTTTCTTAATCTTAGTCTTTTAACGCTAATACAAGAAATTCATCCCTTATATAATATGTTGTTAAACACGAAATGACCACAATGCCCTTAGTATTACAGATAATTATTATAATACCTAAAACATCAAAGTTACCTAACCTGACACTAAAAACATATTCTTCAATAGGAACAACTGCCTCCTATTCTATATTTATTTAAGGAATATTACATAGGAAACCAGGAAATTGTGTAGACGAGTTTCAGGCATGAGAAGTTGAGCAAAATGTAGTTCTAGCACCTGTTAATATATTAGGTCCATAAACCCCCTCAAATATGATCTAGTTATTTAAATTTTAATGCAGATCTGACAAAATCATCAGAATAGAAGAATTCAGGTAGCGGAAGCAACTACTGTTGGAAAATACTTGGATTTGGTTCTCGTTTGGAGATCAAATAAACAGGTGCAGATGTCAAAGTTTCCAGTATATTAGTTTTGAAGTAACTTTTTCTTATTGTAGTATACCAAATCTTACAGTAAATTATACTAGTGGATGGGTCTAACATGGTTAACAAGTTTATTTTTGTAACTTGATTAACAATCTTATTTAGGCTTTCACATCGTGGAGTTCCTCAAACAAATGTGCGTAGAACTAAATATTCTAATATCAAGCTTTATAAGTGATCTTCTATTGGTGGTTTGCTTTTTGCATCATAGTGTTCAGTTCTTATATTAGCCTACTGTATGCATCCCTTTGTTATTTTATCGAGGGCAAGTGGAGTTTTCTATGATTTATATATTAACGTTGATATATGATTCTCATGCAAGTCAACTTCATGTTAGGCCATATATGACAGCTTCTTGAAGCCATTTCATATTAATGCATTGTTTTCCTGCTAATAAGACTCAAACTGGTGCCCATTTGAATTCTCCTGTTTTTATACAGTACAATTCACTAGTTCAGCAAGGAGAATTTCGAGGTCTTTCTTCATCTACTCAAGGGGAGACCTCTTTGTCTGGATCTGGACTAGCGTCAGATTCAGTTGATAATTCTCTGGCTGATATATACCGTGCTCCACCAAGGCCATTATCTTATGAGTCAGACTCCAGATATTCTCTTTTACAGCGTGGACCGGTATCAAGGCATGAAAAGGCCTCCTGTCATTTGCTAGAAGTGTCTGAGACACTTAGAAGAAGTAGCAGCAGTAATGGCATGGAATCTATGGCAGAGAAGGGGAATCTGCAAGAGCATGAAGGGCATTCAAAAATAGGTCGCTTGGAATCCTGTGGGAAGCTCTTATTGGCCAAAGTTACAAATGGAATATCATACATGTTTCCTTCAACCGAGGATGAGGATGTATGCCCTACATGCCTTGAAGGTAATGACAAACTGGATGAATGAGTTAGTTCATGTGTTTGTGACTTTCTCTGCTTGCAAACTTTGTTGTTATTGGAGATCAGATTGCTATGTATAACCTGAACGCATGAATGGCCACACTTATTCGTTAGAATCTGCGGACAGCAAAATTAGGATTTATAAATTCTTGATTGCTTGTTTTGTCTGTTTGGATGTTATAGGGTTGTGGATTTCATTCTTGTTTCTCAAGTGCAATGGCTTGGACACTTTCTAATGTATCACACATTTGATACTGTCATGATCATACTTCAAATACCAAGTTGCATGAGAAACCTTTTCCTAATTCCTATTATCTCTTGGGCTAGTTGTAAGAATTTTCCTCATGGAAGACTTCTTGTGCTTATGTCATTATGGGTGACAAATGTCAATATCTCATGCATTTTCGAGCTTAAGTGATAATGTTTACATCACATGTCACTCCTAGATGTCCTATATGTGGCCTTCAGCGTTTTGTCCTCTGCCAAATTATATATCTCATGGATGCAACAAAAAGTGGTGGATACGTTGTTTTGATGCAAAGTTCCACTCAGATAACATGTAAGGATACATGCGAGGGGAAGTTAAAGTATCTGTATGCCATAGAGAAGTTTTCATATATGAGTTATGGGGCCTCAAACTCTAACCTACGATCAGCAGTGGGTCTACATGGAGGCGAGATGAGGCTTCTGTGAAAATAGCATTACGATGTAGCCGATAATATCCACAAAGCCAAACACCAATGATCACAAAGATCTATAAATCAAATCACCAAACACTTGTGCACAAGTCAAACTGAATAGACACAATACCAAAAGGTCAAGTTAGCATGCCAAAAGCTAATTTATTTAATGCTCAACATCCTCTACCGAATAGACACAATACCAAACAAGTCAAGTTAGCACCAAAAGCTAATTTATTTCATGTTCAACATCTTCTATTTAGAGAGGATTTATTACAATGAATGAGATAATACAAGGGAGCAACAACTATATTACTAGCCATTAAGATCAATGTTGTAAAAAGCGTATCGATACCTTTATTGCAGTGGGCATCGATACACGATAGCCACACCATATTGTACGATACAATACAATTTTTTTTTCTTGATAGAAAAATAAAAAATTATTAATAAACCCCAAAAAGTTAAAAAATCGGGTAGAATGCAAAAGGAAAAGGGTATGCCATAGATTTGACAAAAGCACCAGGGATGAGGAGTTGGATTGGGTGAAAAACTTGAGAATCTTGTGAATAAACTACGAAATCAATAAGAATAAGGATGAGAAAAGGATTTGGGAATAAGGGAATGATGTGAAAAAAGGTTTGGGAAGAAGCATAAGTGATTTCTGCAATTTCGGATTCTCGAATTTTATACTTCCAAAAATCAATATGGATCCGTATGATACGGGTTATATCATATAATACTATACGATACAGTCTCGTATTGTATGATATAGTACGATACAACACGATAAATCACTTCTTGCAATATGTGTGCTTATATCGTACCATATTCTCATACGATATATGATAAAATTGTATCATACGATACAATACGTTTTTTATAACATTGGTTAGGATGTCCCAATGGTTAGTAATACAATTGTTTGGAGCACATAGCCCTAGAGGGCCAATCCCAAAGGGCCTTCAAGGTTTCAGATGTGTTCTTTATGTATCAAACAATTTGCATAAGAACACTTATGTGTTGAAATAGACTTGCCATATGTACTGCATGTGCTATGTCTGGTCAAGTGATGGTAAGATACGTCAAATGTCCTATCATTTGTTTATAAGGAGTGAGATCTTATAATTTTCTCCGTTTGTAGTTCTCAATTTGGTCCCTATCACCTCCAACGTGCTCACCTTCTTGTCATCTGTCAATCCTGACATATTAATAACTACTACTACAATTAAGCCTTTTCCTATACTAGATGGGGTCAGCTACATGAATTCTTTGTTTTTTTTAGAATCCATGGTAAGTCCGACAAAGTTTTATGCTGGTTGTCGGAAGCCTAACACAACCCTCCTTTATCCGGGCTTGGGACCGGCCATGGAAGGGTGATAACTACTACTACAACTAAGCCTTTTCTCATAATAGATGGGGTCGGCTACATGGATTCTTTGTTTTTTTATAGAATCCATGGTAAGTTCAATAAAGTTTTATGCTAATTATCGGAAGCCTAACACAACCCTCCTTTATATGGGCTTGGGACAGGCCATGCAAGGGTGATCCCTTACATGGGCGGAGTTTCCTAACATATTAACAACATCACTAACAAATTTTGTTAATCACATAAAATAATAACCTTTATCATTACAAGTTATTTCTATTCTAAAGAAGTAACTAAGTTCACCCAGATCCTTCGTATCAAATTCTTCGTGAATGTCTCTTTTGATTTGCAATATCTCATTCTCATCACTTCCAGTCATCTACATATATAAGTACGATCATGATACGTGCATCAATTATCCTAACAAACAGAGCAATGTCAGTATAACAAGAGCGAAAATCCAATATATGCATAAAATTTTCAAATGTATCAAACTAAGCCTTAGGAGCTTGTTTAAGTTTATATAATGCCTTTTTTAGTCTAAGGACATGATCACTTGGAGCATTGAGTCCCAAAGGAGGAGCCATATATATTTATTTACTAAGATTACTATTCAAAAAAGTAATTTTAACATCCAATTGATATATGTTCCAGTTTCTAATAGCAATAATGAAAATCAATATTCGAACAGTAGTCATATGAGCAACATGAGCAAAAGTTTTCTCATAGTCAATCCCATATTCTTATGAGTACCTCTTAGCTACTAATCTTGCTTTGTATTTTTCAATAGATCCATCACTATGTGTTTTAACCTTATAGACCCACGTACAACCAATGATTCTTTCTTTTGGGTTTAGGCACTATGTCCTAAGTGTCATTCTTTTTTAGTGCTTCTTAGTTAATCATTCATAGCTTTTCTCTATTCTAAGTTATTTTTTGATTGGTCATAATGTTTAGGTATATTGATACTCGATATGATTGCAATGCAATTTCTATGGTAGGATTGAAAGGTTTCATAAGACACAAATCTTTGATGAGGTTTATGACTCTTTTGCTTGAAATATTGTCATGTTCTCTATTTCTTCTTACATAATAACCTTCAAAAGGTCTTATGATTTTTTTCTCTAGCTTCTTGATCTCTAGGTTCACACTGTAGTTAAACCATACTTTCCTCTTATGTTTTTTCATTGTCATCTAACTTTAAATCAGTAATTTCAGCCAGAAATATATAACTATCTTGGGTGTTTTTTTGACTCATCTTCATAATAATAATCATCTTCAATAAATTTGACATCTCTAGACATAAAGTTTATCTTCTTTTGGATTGTAACATCTAACCCTTTTTTATCAATATTATAGCCAAAAAAATACATTCAATAACTTTGGGTCCTAACTTGTCACTATTATCCATATAAATATAACACTTACATCAAAATACTTTTAACCGATTATAACTAGCTTTATTTGAATACAATTTTTAAATGGAAGAACAATTACCTAGTTTAGATGATGACATCCTATTTATCAAGTATACGGATGTTAAAGCGGCTTTGGCTCACAAGTATTTAGGAACTTTATTTGCTATAAATAAGGTTCTAGTAGTTTCAATAATATGTCTATATATATATACATATACATATATATGTTTTCTTTCGGCTAAACCATTTTGTTAGGGAGTTTTTGTAATGTCAAATTCCATGTTCTTGAACATAGTTTTTAAAGTCATTTGAGAGATATTTACCACCATAGTTGGTTCTCAAAATCTTGATATTAGTTTCAAATTGAATCTTGATCATATTGTGAAGATTAAAAAGTTTTTAAAATCTTTCTTTTTGTGTTTCAAAAAATATATCCCGAGTGAAATTATCTACACAAATAACATAATAGGTCACTCCTCCTTTTAAGGTTGGGAGCATGTCCCCAAACATTGGAGTGCACTAATTCAAAAGCCTTCTTTGTAATATGAGTTCTTTCACCAAATGGTACATGATGTGTTTTGCTAAATATACAATTTATTTTAAAAACAAAATCATCTTGGGATGAGTTTTTCTAAGGTATTCCCAAGTCTCATATGCATTTATCAAACATACTAATTCTTTGACAGCCACATTTTGGCCAATAATCCATGTGATTTTGATATTGTATTTCTCCCATTTTTCAATTCTTGTTTTTATTTCTCTTAAGTCTTGAGGAACTCATCCTCATCAAGCCATTCTCATTGATCGTACCATCAATATAGTCCTAATAGTCTTTAGAAATAAAATATTTTTTATGATACGTGTCCAACTTGGATACGAATTGGGAACCAACAAACAACAAATGTTTCACTTTTTTTCTAAATATCTTGATTTCTTTAAGATAGCCAAACAAAGCCCAATTTTGAGAATCTTCCTATAATCAGCATGAATCCCAATGCAGCTCTAAATGGAGCATTCCATCTTTAATATAATACCAAACAAGTCAAGTGAGCACACCAAAAGCTAATTTATTTCATGCTCAAAATCATCTATTTATAATAGGATTTATTACAATGAATGAGAGTACAACGGAGCAGCTGCTCCCAACAACTATATTACTGGTACTGGTGGGTGCTAAAGGCCCAGCAAGCCTATTACATGTTAACAACTTTCTCCCCAACTGAAATTTGGAAAACCATGTGTCTTTGACTTGGGAATTGAGAAAAATTTGAAGGCTGCCCCACCAAAGAAACCACCCCACCAGAATATTGAAATGGTATTAAACATCCGGTTTATAAAAGAGAAAAATATGAAGCCCCTCTAAATTCAATTAATTAATGAAATGCCCTTCTGAAAATTTGAAAGGGCAACCGCCTTGAGTGTAATTTCTTTTGATTAAAAAATTAGTTTTTTTTTTCTTTCTCCCCTTTCTTCCAACTATCATGTCACTGCATTGCCCACACGGTGAGGAATGCACGCTGAGGGATGTAGCAAACAAGCCTCTCCTCCCTTTTTAGGGTTTGAGTGATGGTAAGATTTTTTTTATCTTCTTTTGTGAATCTTAGTTTCTGGTTCTTTTTGAATTTGCAAATGTCTTTTCATTGCCTTTCTCATAAAATTAGCTGTTTGGGACTTCTTTTCTTTAAAAAATATAGGGTTTTATTAAAAAAATGGAACATATATTGACATGCTAAAGATAATTTGTGGGCGAAGGTACATTTCAAGTATTGTATTGTGCGTGCAACCCATGACAGATCTATTTTGCCTCTACATGTGTTGGATGTCGGGTTAACTCCTGCTTTACCATTGTTTTCCCATGAAGAAAATGAAAGCTCTTTGTATTTGTTTTTGAATATATATATATATATATGTATATATATATAAGCAGAAAAAGACAGTGGAAACTGTTTGCTTTTCGCTCACATCAACAAATGTTCTGCATCTGCCACTGCTTACAATGCTAGCCCAGTGGAAAGATCAATTCTTGTGATCTCCTGAAGCAGATAGTGGAGATAATGGTACCAATGGATAAAAAACACGAGGAAATCACAAAAAACAGAGAAATGAAAAGGAGAATATGCAAAGAAGGTAGGAAGGCAACGATGCACCCGGACATCTTCCTCTCTTTGCTCCTTTCACAAATGTTGGAGAGAGAGGGAGACTACAGATGGGGAGGTGAGCAAAGAGAGAGCAGAGGCACAAGTGATAAAAGTTAAGGAAATGTCTGATCACGATATTGGCCAGGCCACAGCATCACCCCTCCTGGTCGTTCCACTGTGGCCTGTGATTTTCAGACTGAAAATGGTCCTAGGGACAAACGGTTCTCAAGGGCCACTATCTACAGACCCCATTTTACTGGTTCCAACCCTGCAGAACCTGTGATGCAAACACACCCTTGGTGACTCTTTCAGCTCTAATGCTATTTCCTAGTTGAAAAATGATTATGCTATCTCTTAATGTATAAAGTTGGTGGAACTATCTCTAGATTATAATGTCAAATGGATAAATGAAGTTAATACAATTTATTTTATATCTCTTAATAATGCCGTGAGTCTTGAAAAGGTTATGACTTCTGTCAGTCATGCTTGCTCATGTATGTTTTTGTCTTTCTACACCATGTTGTATGCATAATTTTCCTTTATTTGTAGGCAAAGGTTAGAGCTCCTTGCACACTTTCTTCTGTAGTACTTTACAAAACAAGAGTGATGGATCACTAATTAAATCCTTTTTGAAGGACATGATTTTGTCTGTGTAATACTGGCATAATTGGGTATGATTGTTTGAAGTGGGACTTGATTGGGTTATTCTTTTTTGGTTAAAAGATGCTATAATTGACACTTACTCTTAAAATGCAGAATATACACCTGATGATCCTAAGATAGTGACACAGTGCTCTCATCATTTTCACCTTGGTTGTATATATGAGTGGATGGAAAGAAGTGACAGCTGTCCTGTTTGTGGAAAGGTAATATTTTTCTTACAAGTTTCCCCTTTCTGTTTCTGTTATAGGTACATGAACATCCATAACCCAGAGTTCTCATGGTTGTTCTGTTATTTGAATAGATGTGCAGTTGACTGTTCTTTTCAGTAACTTCATAATATTCTTAAATAAGTTGTTTATTCTCTCAGATGAAGAAGGGACATTCTTGAACAACACTTTCATTGGCAATAGTGATGGAAATAGGATTCTAAACTATAAGAGTCTCTGTAGATTCTGTCTTGAGCTTTTCTCTCCACCTGGATTGAGTTCAGCTTATTCTATCCCTGAGATACGGGTGTTTTCCATCTTATACCATGACATAGGTACAACATACCAGTTTAGCCAATGCTCATCCTGACTGCTTAGGAATTTGTGGAATGAGGGCGGGACTGCTGATGTTTCCTGTGGGATTCACAGATACAAAATATGGTCCATTAAGTTGCTCTTGTGAGGAATTCGTTGTAGCATATCTTAGACCAGGATTCTTTGGTCTCCAGATTGATTTCATATGTCCTTTCGAGCCTGAAGTGTTTAGAAAAAGTTGTACTCCACATTAGCGATGTTAGGTTGTTAAGAGTATGCCTTTCATATTTGCTTTCATAAATTGCTTTCACCTATTTAATGAATCTTTTACAGGAAAAATGTGTCATTCTGTCTTATCTTTCAAGCATGCACGTTTCTGCAACAGAATGTGTGCTCACTTTGCTGATTCATTCAGGACAAGAATTGATATTGTAGGGATCATCTGGGACTTAATTGTGTAAGATTGGTTTTGCATATAATGAGATAAGTTGCGTATCTACAAGACTGAAGTCATCTAGAGTTCTTGGTAGCAACATGGTGGCACACTGTGTTACTCTTAGGCCTATGGTGTTGACTATCTTGAATGTGATTCCTGTTACAGTCAGGATACTCAGTAACACCAACAGAACATACTCGCACCTTCATACTGGGTGTTCTATTTATCTCTCTGATCGATTTTGCCGTGTTCTTTTCTTCGTAGAGTTGCATGGGTAACTTGCTGATTGTGTTGTGGAGGTTGAAACTATTACAACTTTCTAGTGATTCTCTTTGTTTGTTTGTCCTTTCAGGAAATGGTTTTCAGTGAAAGTCCATGAACTACTCCTAGAAAAGTTATGGTTCAGTGAAGGGGTTGACCCTTCATGTTGAAATCTGCTTCAAGATTCTGCTTGCCCTTTGTAAGTAAATCTTAAGTCTCACTTGCTATTATGTTGGTGGTATAGTTTTAGGATATGAGTTTAGATTGCTTATTGCCACATGAGGATATGGATATACATCTCTTTGTCCTACAAATTGCCTGACGCAAATGATATTGCATCAAAGAACATTCAACAAGACTGTACATATTGTTTTTATATCTTTCACTCACATTTGATTTCGTGTTATGAATGTCTATTTTTCACAACTAAGTGTGAAATTGTGGAAATTTTTGTATCCATTTCTGTGAATGCTGCAGGATGTTCAATCCAACTCTGAATCTGATATTCGATATACCCCAACGCTAATGGAACTCCAGGTTTAGGTTTTGCTTACTAGCATATATCCAACCGATCTGCAATATCCAATTGGATTCCCATGAATGTTTTATCCGGTATTCAAGTCCGATTGTTTTATTATCAAATTGTAGTTGGATTCAGTAAAACCATGTCCAATCCAAGTTGTACCCCTTTACATCCCTAGATGAAAACTAGCATTTTGTGATCTTTTTTCTAAATTATGTTGGTTTTATTACGTGTTTACATTAAAGTCTGTTTGGGCAATGGCAATTTACGTTGGTTCTGTTGTCACCTGTGCGTTGAATCCATTGTTTGATCGAGTTTTTTCCATCGGATCTTGGGCAAGACTGTACAACTTTAACAACTACATCCTCCAAATATGTAGCCTCTTACAATGTGTCTGTATTGGGGTGAATTTGAAGAAAACATAATTCTTAATCCTTGTTAGTTTTTTGTGTTTGAGGATCTTTTGAATGTGGAAGAGAACTAATTCCTAAAAATTTTACAAACTTCTAATTTTCTTCGAAGATATGAGTTTTTTTTTTTTGTAGAATTTGTTTGATATTTCTTCCTCTTGTTTGAGGTTCACCGGAACCTCACACATGCATGCTGCTGGAGTTCTATTAGAGTTTTTTCCACTGGAACTCATCAGACACGCCAAAGGTCAGTCAGAGCTTCGTCGGAGTTGTGCTGGAAGTCAGATGCTAACTTCTTCTAGGATTCTGCCTGAGCCTCGCCGAAGAATCATGGTGTAAAAAATCTTGATGTTTCTCCAAAAATTCCAAACATACAACAAAAGAAGGTTCCTTTTGCCATCAAGAATGAACTAGAATTTATTCGAAACCACTTACATTTTTTTTCTGCTGTATGCTTAGGGCGCCTTCTTTGAGACCCACATCCAGATCGTCTGATTGGATTTGAATATATCCGATACATTGACTTCTTTTTTCGAGTTTTTTTTTTTTGTGTTAAAACCATTTTAAACAAAAAGTTAATTATCATTAAAAATAAAAAATAAAACATAGGACGGCCGCGTTGATGGTCGTAAAGCAGTCAAAAGAAGGAAAAAAGAAGGGTGCAAAGAACAAAAGGCATAAAAAGCAAAAGCTAAAGACCATATATGATCTCTTAAAAGTATCACAAAAATGGTGACAAATCTCTTGTATTTTTGTACTCGCAAGAATATACATTTATTTTGATGTGATCACGAACGTACTCGTATAAATTCGTTTCCAATTTCTCAGACAACCCGGTCGGAGAGGGGTGGGAGTCGCCGGAGGAAATTGAGTGCCGGAGGTGGCATTGGATTGCGGAACATCGGGTGTCGGAAAAAGTAGAAGATTAGTGCGATGGCAATGATCTTTGATGGCACGAGGTACAGGATTGTGGCAGCCAGGAAGCATGTTGCGATGAATATTCCGGTGGCCCGTGGGTCCCGCCAACACACCAGGGCCTGCACCCTCTCTCCTTGCGCGGCGAGGTCGCCGAGCACCGTCTCCACCCTTCCGGCCAGCACTCGAAGCCGGTCGTACTTCGCCTGAACCACCTTCACCGGCCGCACGCTCGGAATTGGATCAAACTCCTCATCCAAATCTTCGGCACTTGCCGAATCAATGAGGGAGAGCTTGGGGTCCACGCTCGAAGGGACACGTGGCTTCCACCTGTAGTTCCACGTCCCCACGAAGAAGACATAGCAAAAGAGCGTGGGAACGATCAGTTCGGGGAAGCAAACGAGCAACACGGCGAGGAAATGAGCAAGCACTGTAGTCGTTGGATTCCCCCACCGGCACACCTCATCCGTCCATCTCAGCACACCCACGATTGGCGATAAGACGTTCACTACTCGATACCAGTTCGCACGTGTGCGTCGCATGCTCCAAGCATGTGCATCCGCCTCGAGCATGTAAAGCCCGGCCTCGCGCTTCAGCGGGGGCTCCGCACGTGCGAGCATCATTGCGACGATTCTTGCTGCCACGTGGCGCAGAGCTTCTTGCTGCACTAAGCCGAATGGACGAATGTAATGCATCGCCGGCAACAAGGGCTGGACGTATTCGTGTAAAACCTCGAGCTCAGAAACGCTCGAGTAGCGAACTGCAAGGTCAAGCTCGCCCATTCTCTTCATGCCAGTTGGCAGTAGAAGGAGAAGAGGGTAAGAGCTTCTATACACAATCCCGCTATCTAGGGCTGATACTCGGATCCGAATCTTCCCGATCCGATAGTCTGATTTGATCCGATTTCCCGTTTCGTCCATATCTGTATAGATCTGCCAGTTGTCGAATAATGATAGGGTGAGGACCGTGCAAGGGTCATACACGTGCCACGTGTACTGCTCGTTCCAAATTGGATCTAAACTATCGGTGATGGTTCGGGTCCGGATCCATTTCTCTCCATACTTCGCAACGCAGTAGGCATCGGTGGAACCTTTTCCGTTTTTGGTCTTCATGGGGAGAAGATTCCGACCGCGGAGGATACCGAGCTCTACCTTTCCGACGGGAGGACGCCAGAGTTGCCTTGCCGTCGGCCGGAAGTCGCTGCTCAGATGGGCCCATTCGTCCATCACGTGGTATCCGCCGTCGAAGCAGATCTGGAGGTGAAGTCGGGCCCGGTACGCCTTCCCCTCGCCTGACTCGCCAACGTCGTACCACCGAGACGCTACCAACCTGTCGTCGACCCGCCTCTCAATGCCAGTGAGTGGCATTGCGACTCTGCCGATCAGGGATGATTCCTTCCCCGACCCTGACACGTGCTCCACCGTGAAGATGAGCTCCTCCTCGAAAGGCTCGGCTACAACAAAGACAAGGTCTTCATTCCACGAGAGCGAACCGTTCCGAGTCGAGGATTTTCGAGTTTTTAGAATCTGAAAGCCGAGTTGCACTCTGACAAATATTCCGGTGTGGGAACTGAGATCCTGAGCCTCGAGGATGGTGGCACGAAGATACCAGAGTTTAGGCGACAGGTAGACTTTCGAACGGGAATTATCGCCTCCGGAAGTGTCGGAATGCCATGCTTCGGGGAAGGACTCGTCGGCTTGTGTCCCGAACCAAATGGCCAGCATCACGTCTCCCGAGACGCCGGTGGCAGAATCGCCTCCCTCGAGTCGGTACCATTGCGGAGCCAATGGGCTGTCCGGAGGGACCCGAGTCGGGATCTCCGACAGGTCAAAGCAAACACCACCGATAAATACCTCCACCACTGATTCGACGGATTCCGATTTATCCCACACGGATACGTCCAGAGTTGGGGCCGACGCAACAGCCACGCGGCCGAAAGCAAACGTCTGGTCCCACTCGCAGGGAACCGCCTTCCGAGCCGTATCGGACCGGGCGGTACATCCCGACACTTCGACCCTGACGAACGGAGCAGCGGGAGGAACGCCACCGAGACTTCGAGCTTTTACGACTCGGACGAAGAGGTACTCCATCTTGTCCACCAGATCAAAGGACAACTGCTCCTGTTGACTGTCTAAGTATGTCGGCCGTGGGTACACGTCGGGTGTTGCCGGAGAGAAGATGCGATGCCTCACGTTGTGGGACCCTTGGTGCATGAGGATGGGGATCGATGATGTGTGATTCCCCGATTGCATGCCCGTTGACGGAGTCACATTTTCCGGTGATGTAGGCTCTGGTGATGGTGGGTCAACTGTCACATTCTCAGGTGGATTTTCCGGTGGAGGAATATTATCCGGTGATGGTTGTGACTCTGGAGGATTATTAACCGGTGGCGGTTGCGACGCCGGCGGATTATTCAATGGTAGTGGTTCTTCGATGGTTGGTGGTAGTGGTGGTTCTTCAACCGGTGGCGGTGGCGGCGGCGGCTCTTCGGCCGACGGCAATGGGTCGTCGATGTAGTAAATTTTGAGGCCCACTTCTCCCTGAACCAAATTGAGAAGACTTTTCCTCTCTAAAGGATAGTAAATGAGTGCTTCCTGGCCCTTCCGCACAAATTGGCTGGAATCGAGCCGGATCCGGCCGAGGAAGTTATTGCGTTTGGTTGGGCCGACGTGCTTATCGTGGTAAACGTCTATCTCGAGGGTATCTCCGGCGACGCTCATCGGGTTGGAGACGAAGAACTCAAGAGCCTCGTTCCAGGCGGGGTTGAGGTCACGATGGACGGTCCGCGTGCGCTTTCTCTGGCCATTGAAGTCTGCGATGAGGTATGGGCTCGACGTTCCGGCGCCGTCCTTGGGGAGGAGGTGGTGGGCGTCGAGCACCTCGACGACGAGCTTCCGGCTGCCCATTGCCGGGAAATCTGTCACGTCGGTTTGAGTTCAGTGAGAAGAGAGGTTAGGACGGTGGAGAGAGAGACAGAGAGAGGAGGCATTTCTTTAGCGACGGAAAGTGGCCACCCACAATCCAATAAAGCGAAAGATTGCTTGATCTGCAATCATTCATCCTAATGCCGGTCGTATTTTTTCACTAAATCCTTCAAGAAGAGATGCGAAAAGCGACGGTTGCTTCACGTGCCATCTATCCGTTTTGTTGTCTGTTAGCACTTTCTCATGAGGCTTTAATCGTCTCGATTCCTTGTCACTCTATACACACCTTATCCAAGTTCTAAAAGTTTAGGATCTCTCACTCTACATACACATTAAAATACGTATATATATTATAATTTTGAGTTTTCAGTACACAAATATACAATATACCAATAGGAACATGATCAATGTTTGCCTTACTAACTATAATACAAGCTTGATTTTCGGAAGGACCGATCTTGAACATCCTTGGCCATTTTCTGTAAAGTCCAATTACATGAATAGGAATAATATCAGTCTCAATGCATTATTCCATAAGCACGTCAAGATGATATTGGTCCTTGTTTTGGTCCAATTACATAAATGTAGATGATATCAATAATGTTTCTTGTACAATACAGTAATATTAATGAAGATGATATAGAATTCATGATCATACTCTACCTAAACATTACAAAAGAGCTTGTCTATTTGCAAATTCATAAATCCTAAGGTTGTGTTCAACCGCTGGTTTTCTTACATGAGATTGGGCTGTTTTTCGGCAACCCCCAATAAGAAGATGGACACGGTGAGCTCATGGAAGGCAGTTACACGGGCGCTCATCTAGCACCGGGAGACCTTATACACCAGTCTGACCAGAGGTGCAGCGTTACTTAAAACAAGATAGACATTGAGGTTCATATTGAAGTCCCTTGATGCTTCTGTTGATTTTCAGTAATCTTTCTTTTCAACAATACAGTACATAGTATTTTTGTTGCAAACTATGTTTAGTTCGCCAACGCCACTTATTGTTGGAGGAGGCTTAGTTTTGTGTTTATGTTCATAGTAAACAATATCAAACCTCTCTCTCTCTCTCTCTCTCTCTCTCTCTCTCTCTCTCTCTCTCTCTCTTCTAATCCCAGCGTTCGCTCTTTTTTAGCAGGGTCATAAGAGGTGATGCTATAGGAGTGTACCCCTCGATAAAACGTATGTAATAGTTTGTCAATCCAAGGAATCCCTTGATAAAACGTATGTAATAGTTTGTCAATCCAAGGAATGATAGAAGCTCTGCTAGATTTGTTGGAGGATCTCACTCATCAATTGCCTTAATTCTTTTAGCGTCCATTAGGAGTTTCCCATTACAAATAATATGCCCTAGGAAATCAATCTCCGATTTGCCAAATAATCATTTCTCTCGTTTGACGTATAGTTCATTATCATGCATAACCTTGAATATTATCCGTAAGTGATGAATGTGTTGTGGTATAGAGGCAACATACACCACGATATCGTCCAAATAGACCACCATGAAGTTATCCAAGAACGGGTAGAAGATCTTATTCATTGGAGTCGAGAAGGTCGCGGGGGTGTTTGTCAAGCCGTACAACATGATTAGAAACTCATATGCACCATAACGCATGACACAAGTTATCTTCGCCTCATCCCCATCCGCAATGCACACTTGCCAATAACCTATTCAAAGGTCCATCTTTGAAAACACTTATGCCTGTCCCAATTGATCAAATAAGTCTTCTATAAGAGGTAGCGGATACTTGTTCTTAACCGTCACTTTGTTAAGAGCGTGATAATCAACACAAAGTCACTTCGATTCGTCGGATTTGGATTGGAATAATATGGGTGCACCGAAAGGAGTTTTGGAGGGTCGAATAATCCCTTGAGCCAGCATCTCATCCAATTGTCTCCTCAACCCTTTTAATTTTAAAGGGGTAATGCGAAACATAACCATAACAGGTGGTTTTGCACCCAACACCAACTCTATTTGATGGTCTACTTCCTGGCGAAGGGTAGTTTCTTTGGGAGTTCGTTGGGTATGATATCTACGAACATTTGTGGTACAACATCAATCACAGCAGGAGTTGCCTTGTCGAGCGCCTTATACTCTATCTCCCGCAAAGTCACTAGGAACGCTTTTTCACCTTATTTTAAGCCCTTCTTCAATTGGAGGGCCGAGCAAACTTAAGTTGAATGATGCTGGAAGTCGGACTTTGCGATCCACACTGGAAAACCCATTTGTACCCTCCTTCACCTCCCGTCGTTCTTTCCCTTCAATCCTCAGAGAGAGAGAGAGAGAGAGAGAGAGAGAGAGAGAGATGGAGGCCCGGTTCGTGGAGCTCAGTCAGGTGTTCGAACGCTTCAAGGCTGCTTTTGTGAGGAACGATATCGACACTTGCAACTCCCTCCTGTCTAAGCTCAAGGTATCACTCTAAGAATTCCATTTTCTTCACTTCTTCGAGATCCTTGTTTGATGGGGAGTCCCAATACCATATTATTTTCCCGAGCTTCAATAATTCTTTCTGGGTTTGATGGCTTTATAGACTAAATCCCATGTTTCTTATGGAACACTTCAGTGGTGGGGATTTATTTTCTTTTCCTCTCTCTGATATCACCAAAATCGTCAATCAGCTTCTGAGATCTGTGGGTTGGTGATAACTCACATTGTTTTAGTATACTGTCGTTTGATTTGCTTTTCTGCTATTTGAGCTTCTCTTGTTTAATGGTTTCTTATTGAATGCAATTATCTGTATCGTTCGTCTTTCCAAGTTTTCGTCGTTTTGATTGGTAGGTAGCTGGAGTTTGTTGCTGATCCTTGCTCATGAGATCACTTGGATATGTCAATTTGGGGGATCGTTAGGTCACTGAACTTATATATGAATCATACTAGAACACGCGACTGGAGGATTTCCAGATAAACTATACGTAATCATGCTCTGCGAGAAAGGGAAAGTTTAGTACTTTCTTGGAAGATCATAACGAGGAAAGAACCAAGTTTCGTGCAGACAACTTTTTCATAGTTTTCCTTTGTCACCTATGTGCATTTCGTCAAATATCTGGTTTTTGAGGTTTCTCTTAGATGCAGTGCTACCGGGGTGGCATGGTTGATGAATGCTTTCTTCGCCTATTAAGCTTTCTGGTCAGGATACTATATTGTGCGTCATTATCCACTACTCTTCCATCTTATGTCTGTTCTTTGATGGGACGTATTAAGCCCCCTTCAGTAGCAAGCAGCACATTAGGCGAAACAAGTTACTATCTGTGCAGTGTTTAATATGTTGTCATGAGAAGATATACTAAGAGAAATTTTTGACATAACTTCAGATGTACTATTTTGTCTTGTGAGTTCCTCGGTAAAGTTGAAAGGTATTTAGAAAGTGTCAAACACATATAAAATATATACATGTACGAATAAGAAAAATCAACTTCTTTTCCCGTGCTGTCATGTTCAGATCTCGTTACAAGAAATAGCTAAGTGCGAGTCTTTATATATTTTTAAATGTACTATTTTGTCTAGTGAATTCCTCAGGAAACTATTGAAAATTTGAAAGGTATATAGAAAGCATCAAGCATATGTAAAATATATATATGTACAGAAAAATTGTCAACTTTCTTTCTCGCAATGTCATTACTGTCTTACGATAAGACGGTTCCAAGAAAGGTCATTTTCTCAATCTATGGCATTTTTGTTCGTTGTATGACAACTTTCAAAGAGTGCACTACTTATTGAAGGTTTTATACGAAAATATATCCTCACCACATAAAAAATATAAATAATGGAAGGATGCTGGAACAAAGGAGCAGGTGGGCGCACCAAAGGCTGCCGTCTCCTCTCTCTTCTATTTTCTTATTCAACTCTAACTTAATTACATACCACAGAATTTATAGTAGTAATCTAACTTAAAAGTCCTAAATACCCTTAATTAGAGACTAACATTACCCAATTCCCAATGGATCAGAATCTGATCCATTGGGATCCAAACCACCTAAGACTTAAACATACTTACAAATACATGACAGAAACGTGAACTTAAACTTAAAATCTAAGACTTTAAACTTCAACTTGATCTCCAACACGCCCCCTTAAGTTGAGTCTTGAAGACTTGTAACTCCCAACTTAACAAGAGCTTTCTTAAATCCATTGGCTGAAACTGGTTTAGTGAAGATATGTGTCAGATACCTTGAGAAATCTTTTTTCAGATAAAGTGACAATCTATTTCTATGTGTTTAGTTCTTTCATGGAATACAAGATTCAAGGCTATTTGGAGAGCAGCTTTACTATCGGTAAAGAAGTCAATTGAAATATTTCCTTTGATACCAATCTCTCCTAGAAGTGATATAATCCATAGGCCTTCACACATTCCTAGAGCAATGGCACAATACTCAATCTTTACACTTGACCTGGCCACTACAGGTTGCTTCTTACTTTTTCATGATACTATGTTGCCTCCTAAACATACCATATAGCCTGAGGTTGACTTTATATCGGTTTTAGATACTGCCTAGTCAAACATCTGAATAGATTTTTATATTAAGTGATAAATGTGGAGCATATAGTAACCCATAGGTTATTGAGGATTTCAAGTATTTGATAATGTGAAACACTGTACTCATATGCTGTTTAGATGAACAATGCATCCATCTACTAACATATCCAACTACAAAACTGATGTCAAGTCAAGTAATAGTAATGTATATCAACTTTCCCACTAATCTTTGGTACTTACCAACATCTTCATATGGTTCTGCAGGCTTATCAATCTCTTCCTTAGAGATTTCCATGAGAATAGAACATATTCTGCAATCCTCCATTTTAGTTTCTTTAAGTAAGTCTAGAATATATTTTCTTTGACATAGAAATAAGCAATCATTTTTATGAATCACTTCTATCCCTGGGAAATAATGTAATCTTCTCAAGTCCTTCAAGTTAAAAAATGTACTTAGTCTTCTCTTTAGGTCAACTATGCCTTCTATATCGTCACCTATAATATTGATATCATCAACGTAAACCAATAACATGATGGTTTTCTGACCTTGCTTGATAAAGAGTGTATGATCACTGTTACACTGTTTGAAACCCAATTTCATAACACCATCACTGAATTTTTCAAATCATATTTGTGGAGATTGTTTTAAAACATAAATTGATTTCTTTAATTTACATACCTTACCCTGCTTTTTTTCCTAAAGATACCTAGGTGGTAGGTCCATGTAAATATCTTCTATAAGATCTCCCTGAAGAAAGGCATTCTTAACATCTAACTGCCATAATTCTCATCCTTTATTGACTGCAACGCTTAAAATAATTTTGATGGTATTCATCTTCGCCACTGGAGCAAATGTTTCTGTATAATCTATGCCATATGACTGTTAAAGCAGTTTACTCCAAAGGCAGGTCGACAACATGAAGATTCATCAATCATGATCTGCAAATAAAGCAACAAGAAATAGTTAGAGTGTAGTTTATTTACTTCTAGTCATTTTCTGCTTTGTTACTTCATGTTTTTAAATTTAGTTTTAAATATGTTTCATTAATAGCATTTAGGTAATTTGTAGCAGTGTACCACTATTATTTAAAGGGAAAACCCTATCGGTTTGTATTGAACTGATTTATTTAATGAGAAAGAAAGAGCACAGGCTTCTACACAAATGACTACCGCATACAACCATATTCTTAGATACGTATACTCTGTGATATTTCAGTATTTCATGTCTCATATTTTGTACATAGTATCAGAGCACATAAACGTCATCAGTCTGCTATCAAGGCATTGAAAATCATCAACATGTTTGTTGATGTCTTGTGGAATAAATACAGGAAAAATCTGTAGTGAATCTGCGTGTTTTGCATCCCCTGTTACAAGAGAATTTATATTGCCTGTCACACGCATTGAAGAAGGTAATGGCTACGCCATTCATCAGTCATATCTTGGTAAGTTAAGCATCTGCTGGTTAATCAATACTTCTACCAAATATCTTGGTAGAAATTTGAGAAATCTGTATAAAGAGAAGGCGTCAGATTCAAACAACATCAAGTTTGTGAGAAATCTGAGAGCTCTACACATAATCAGCCCTGCAAGTCTTTTAATGTACGCATAATTTCTTTTGTTGTTGCAAGTTTTATCGTGTGAATATCAACAGCTGGGATTTGAAATATCCACGACAACATCAAGTGTTTGTGATATACTCTACTGCAACCGATTACATAAAAATACTTGCAGAAACAGATTGAAGTTAGTTTGAATAATTGACATAATGGAAAGAAGAATGAAGGAGGAACAACAATCAGTCACAAGCAGTAATGTACAAAAATTAGAACATTTCCAAATTACAAATATTTGTCTCGAAAGCAAGAATTACAGAGAATGGGCGAGATCAATCGAATTGGTTCTCCGAGCAAGAGGAAAATTATCAATCATCGCATCAAATATGCCACAAGTAGACGAAGAGGGTGTCGACCTTGAGAGGTGGATTAAAGATGATGCTTTGGTTTGTTCATGATTGCTCCAATTAATGAATCTATCTATCAGTAAAACGTTTATGTATATGGACTCAGCAACAGAAATCTGGACAACAGTTAGAGAAGCATATTCAAGGCAAAACAACATTGCTAAAGAGTATGAGATTATTGAAAAAATTCGAAGATATAGGCAAGGAAATAGATCTGTAAGCGAGTATTATGGAGAGCTACGAGAATTATGGAATGAACAACGATACTTTGTTGAAAAAAGATGCAATTATTGTATAAAAGAAAGAACTGCTGAAAGTGATATTCGAAAAGTATTTGACTTGCTTTGGGATATTGCACCAGAATATGAATCAATCAAACTGAATATTCTTAGCAAAGAAGATTTGCCATCTCTAGGAATAGTTTATTCACTCTTATTGCGAGAAGAAGATCAAAGAAACCTAGAGAAAGGAGAATAGAGTCAAACAGAGAAATCATCATTTATGGACAGAGAAAATATGAACTATCAACGAGGTAGGGATTCTGTTAGAGGCCGCGGAAGAGGTAGAGCTCAGAATTTTGAAGATAGAAACAAACTTCAATATTCTCATTGTAGAAAACGAAGACATACACGAGATCATTGTTGGGAGATTATTGGGAGACCTGCTGAATTCAAGAATTATAGAAGTCGTATAGCAGCTACATCTGAGAAAGAGAAAGAACAACTAAGTCCTTCAGAAATGGCAGAATTAAAAAGACAGCTTGCAGAAATAGAGATACGTCTTCGTGATCTACCTTCAACCTCTTCACCAAAAATTCAAACGAGTCAACCTACATCGTACAATATTAGTGGTAACTTCTCCAAAAAAAATTCCATATATTCTGATTACTGGATAATCGACTCAGGGGCCACTAATCATATGGTGGGAGATAAATCACACTTCAAAGACTATAAAGTTACTTCAACACCTCAGTATGTAAAGGTTGCTGATGGCTCTCTAATTCCGATGTAAGGAATGGGAGTAGTTGAAGGGAAAAATTTTAAACTTAATTCAGTTATTTACATTTCAAAGTTTCTAGTAAATTTACTCTCTGTCAGTTTACTAGTTCGATATATGAATTGTTCAATTACATATTCTCCATCTGGCTATGTTTTTTAGGATCTAAAGACGGGAAGAACCTTTGGACGTGGTGAATTAAAGAATGTGCTATATATACTCCCTGGTTCACAGACTATCAAACAGAGAAGAGCATTAGTTGTTACTCCTACAGAATAAGAAATAAGACTTTGGCACAGTCGTTCAGGATATTTACCTGTGTCAAAACTTAATAAGTTTGTTCCGTTCATAATCCCAAGAGATTTTATTATTCAGTGTGATGTATGTCAGAGGGCTAAACATTATAGAGTCTCTTTTCCTAGTAGTGAGTTCAAGTCTTCAGTTCCATTTGAGTTAATTCATTCTGATGTATGGGGTCCATGTTAAGTTCTTCATTGAAAAACTTTAAATACTTTGTTACATTTATTGATGATTACTCCAGACTCACTTTTATTTATCTTATGAAATCAAAATCAGAAATATCATCTATTTTTCCTATGGTTCACAGTTTAATTAAGATTCAGTTTGGGTATACTGTCAAAACTCTCAAATCTGACAATGGTGGTGAATTTTGTAATTCTACTCTAGAATCATATCTTCAAAATCATGGTATTTTACATCAGACATCTTGTGTGTACACTCCACAGTAAAATGGTGTAGTTGAAAGAAAGAATAGGCACATTTTGGAAATTGCTCGTACTTTCTTGTTAGAACATAATGTCCTGAATTTTTTTTGGCCTGAAGCAATACTTGCAGCTGTATACCTCATGAACAGGCTTCCCTCTATGGTTCTTGGTGGACAATCTCCATTTAATATGTTTAAGCCTGGCATAAATCCATTTAATCTTACCCCTAGGGTATTCAAGTGTGTTTGTGATGTACATGTACATAGCCAGTTTCGAGATAAACTTGATCCAAGAGCGGTTAAATGCATCTTTATTGGATATTCCTGTGAGGAATAGGAATATGTTTGTTATGATACCAATTCTCATCGAAAATACATTTCTATGGATGTCACTTTCTTTGAGAACTCTTCATACTTTAAAAACTCTATCGATTTGTCAAACATCCTCGTTGATGAACCTGTCCTTCCGGCTATCAGTACTAGTGATGAAGCATATGAAGATGGTTTAATTGCAGCTGATGATCAACACTATGAAGAAAAAGAGATGCAAGTATATAAAAAGGGAGAGCAAAATATATTTATGCCCAATTCTATTGACACCATGAACCAAGGGGGAGTACCTCTCTCAGATTTAGATTCAAATGCGATAGCTGAAGAGTCAAGGGGTAATGACCTGGATGTTCCCATAGCTCTAAGAAAAGGAAAAAGGAAGTGCAACAGGTATCCACTCTCACAATTTATTTCCTATGATCAGTTATTTGAGAGTTATCAGAAGTTTGTATTAAAAGCTGAATTACATCAACTTCCTAAGAATTTCTATAAAGCATTATAGCAGAAACACTGGGTATAAGTTATGGAGTCTGAATTGCAGGCACTTAGAAGAATCAGACATGAAAAATTAGTGATCTTCCATCAGGAAGAAAGGCTGTAAACTGTAAATGGGTGTATACTGTAAAGTTCAAAGCTGATGGGACCTTAGAGAGATATAAAGCAATATTGGTGACTCGTGGATATAGTCAATCATATGGGATTGATTATGAAGAAATATTTGCTCCTGTAGCAAAGCTTACCTCTATAAGAGTTCTTATTAGTGTTGCAGCTCAAAAGAACTAGACTATGTAGCAACTTGATGTGAAGAATGCATTTTTACAATGAGAACTTAAGGAAGAAGTTTATATGGAAATGTCACCCGGTTACGTCAATCTAGAAAATAAAGTTTGCAGATTAAAGAAAGCCATCTAGGGACTTAAACAATCTTCTAGAGCATGGTTTGAGAAGTTCAGTAAAAGTATTCTAAACCTGGGATATAAGAAGAGTGTGAGTGATCACATATTATTCTTCAAAAATGGAGAAAAATTGATAGTTCTACTTTTGTATGTTGATGATATTATTGTAACAGGAGATGATGTTGAAGAAATTCAATAATTAAAACAGAACTTACATCGGTTATTTGACATTAAAGACTTGGGACGACTTCATTATTTTCTGTGAATTGAAGTAGCTTACTCAGGTACTAATGTTTTCTTAAATCAGAGAAAGTATACATTAGATCTATTGAGAGAAGTCAAATTGGAGAATTGTAAACCTGTATATACTCCTATGGACGTTAATCAGAAACTCAGACTGGATGATGGTGCTGATAAAGTAGATTCAATCAGATATCAACAACTTGTTGGAAAGCTTATATATTTGACTATTACACGTCCTAACATAGTATATGCTGTTAGTATAGTCCGTCGATTCATGCAATCTCCTTCAAAAGTTCATATGGATGTAATTTTTTATATACTGAGGTATATAAAGGCAACTCCTGGACAAGGAATATCATATAAGAATAATGGTCATACACAAATCGAAGTTTATACTAATGCTGATTGGGCAGGATCTACTGATGTCAGGAAATCAACGACAAGTTATATAACTCTCATAGGAGGCAATATAGTTTCATGGAAAAGTAAGAAATAGTCTGTTGTGGCAAGGTCAACAGCAGAAGCATAATACAAAGCAATAGCATATGATATATATGAAGGAAAGTGGTTGCGTTCTCTACTATCAGAAATTGGTCTTTACTCAGATGATCCTATTCCTATATTTTGTGACAGTAAAGCAGCAATACAGATAGCATGAAATCCAGTTTATCATTAGAGAACAAAATATATTGAAATAGATTGTCACTTTATACGAGACAACATACATATTAAGGAATTCCAGTTGGAACATGTGAAGTCAGAAAATCAGTGTGCTGATATACTTACTAAAGCACTCAATAGAAATCTTCTTATGAAGCTATGTAGCAAGTTGGGTGTTTTGTCCATCTTTCACCCAACTTGAGGAGGAGTGTTGAAGCAGTTTACTCCAAAGGGAGGTCGACAACATGAAGATTCATCAATCATGATCTGCAAATAAAGCAACAAGAAATAGTTAGTGTAGTTTATTTACTTCTAGTTATTTTCTGCTTTGTTACTTCATGTTTTTAAAGGTAGCTTTAAATATGTTTCATTAATGGCATTTAGGTAATTTGTAGCAGTGTACCACTATTATTTAAAGGGAAAACCCTATCGGTTTGTACTAAACTAATTTGTTTAATGAGAAAGAAAGAGCATAGGCGGCTACACAAACGACTGCCGCATACAACCATCTTCTCAAATACATATACTCTGTGATATTTCAGTATTTCATGTCTCATATTTTGTACAATGACTGACTGTAACCTTTAGCTACTAATCTAGCTTTGTATCTTTCTATATTTCCATCAGCCTTATACTTTAAAGAGAATACCCATTTGCAGCCCATTGTCTTTCTCTCTAAAGGTAAATCAACCAGTTCCCAAGTCTTGTTTCATACCAGTGCTGCAATTTCCTCTTCCATTGCCTTCGTCCATTCCGATTGTTATTCTGCTTCTTCAAATATTTTTCGAATATAGGTAGTATCTGCATTCATCACAAACAACTGATATTCTCTAGGATAATTAGAATATGACACCATCTTTTGCAATGAATATTTGGTTACTTCACGTTTTTCTTTTCAAATTGCAATAGATAGATCACTTAACTCATTATCTAAGCTATGGGAAGTTACGTAAGAATGAATTGGATCTGATTCTGAGTGAGGATCTTGATTCAGGGTGGTTGATTGATGTGGGAGAAAGGCCTTTCTTACACCTTTGGTATATACTTGCCATTCCTTTTCTTGAGGAGGTATCATCGCCTCATCTTCCCTTTCATGCTCTAGCTGAGTTTTAACTGGTGGAAGAGGTATCACATTTGGAGACTGTATATTTGACGAAGAAACTTCTTGCATATTATAAAATGGTGTATTTTCATGGAAGGTAACATCCAAAATAACGTATAATTTTCTTCTGAGAGGATCATAACATTTATACCCCTTCTCTGTAGAAGAGTATCCCAAGAAAATGCATTTGATCGATCTTGCATCTAGTTTATCTCTTAAGCTATGGTGAATATGAATAAAGCATGTACATCCAAAAACTCTAGGAAGTAGATGAAATTGTTTATGGTAAGAACATAATGAATGAAATGGAGTATTACCATTGAAAACCCTACTTGACATACGGTTTATAAGGAAAATTGTAGTTAAAACTGTTTCACCCCAATAACATTTCGGAGCATTACACCCAATTAAAAGAGTTCTAACTACTTCTAGAATATGTCTATTTTTCCTTTTAGAAACTCTATTTTGTTGAGGAGAATAAGCACATGAGGTTTGATGCAACATTCCATGATCTAGGAAGTATGAGTGAAGTGATTAAGACATAAACTCACCGTCATTATCACTGCGGAAGACTTTAATAGTATGCTGAAACTGAGTACGCACAAATTGACAGTATATAGGTAGGATATTGTTCTCATCAACCTTAGTTTTCATGAGATATATCATAGTAAATCTAGTACAATCATCTATGAATGAGATAAAGTACTTATATCCATGCAGTGAAGTAGTAGAACAAGGACCCCAAATATCACAAAAAACAATTTCAAAAGGAATGAAGAATTTTTCTTCACTCAAAGAAAAAGAAGTACGATGATGTTTTGCCTTCTGGCAGGTTTTACAATTCAAATTCAAATTATTACAATGACTAAATTTAGGCAATAGTATCCTCAGTTTAGATAAAGGTAAATGTCCTAATCTCTGGTGTTAGTGAGGTAGATCCTCCTATTTTTCTGTAATGATAGTAGATTGCGTAACTACTTACTTATTTCCTTTGCAAAAGTAGAAGCCTCTCCTCACACTATTCCGACCAAAAATCCTTCTCGTCTTCAATTCCTAAAATAAACATTCAGTAGAATAAAAAATTATACGATATTTCAAATCCTGAGTCATGACAAAGATTGATAATAAATTGACTCATATATTGGAAACATGTAAAACATCTTTCAATATGCCAAAAGGTGTAATAATACTTCCTTTTCCTAGTATAGGAGTATGTGAGTCGTCTGCCAGCCTAATATTAATTTGTTGCTGAGTCAACTCATAGTTATCAAAGAATTCTCTCCTACTAACCATATGATCGGTAGCACCAGAATCAATAACCCATATATGTGAATGAGGAATATTTATATTATCCTTAACCAAAAAAGAAAAAGGATATGCCATGGTTGCTTGAGAATCAATATTGGATGACGTAGATGGAGTGTGTGAATCAGTTAAACCAGCTTTGAGTAACTCAATCTTCTTCTTCATATCAGTCAATGAGCTTGCACTGTTTTCAATATTTTGTTTGTCATTCTGATCACTGCTGAAATATGCGATTTTAGATCTATTATGAAAGTGAGTAGGTCTGCCAACTAATTCCCAACATGTTTCCTTTGTATGTCATGATTTTCCACAATGAGAAAGTTAATTTTGCTTTTTCTTCAAGAATAAGTGTGAATCTGCCTCTACCACATCCATAACCTCATCTATCACGGGAAAACGAAGGATTGAAAGTATTTCTTCCCACAAATGCAGTGGTTTCTGAATTGATTTTGGTCTCCTCTAAATATTTCCTGTCCTCCTCCTGGAGTAAAAGAGAGTACACTGTGCTCAAGGATGGTAGTTCTTTTCTGTTAAGAATATTATTTTTGACTGCCTCATATTCTGAAGAAATATCTCATAAGAGGTCAAATACTTTCCCCTCTTCAAACTCCTCATTGCGCTCTTGTGTGCAACTTTGACATTTTATCTTCGAATAAAGTTGCAACTCTTCCCATAAGCTTCTGAGTTCTGCATAATACTTACTCACATATTTGCCTCCCTATCTGCATTTTCTAATTTTCTCAATGACTAATTAGAGACTAATTACAGACCACAGAATTTATAGTACTAATCTAACTTAAAAGTCCTAAATAGCCTTAATTAGATACTAACACCAAAGTCCCAAAGACTAACATTTGCCAAGCTGCATTACCCATGTGTGTGTGTGACCTATTGGGAATCGGGTAATGTTAGTCTTTAATTAAGGGTATTTAGGACTTTTAAGTTAGATTATTACTATAAATTCTGTGGTTTGTAATTAGGTTAGAGTTGAATAAGAAAATAGAAGAGAAAGGAGACGACAACCTTTTGGTGCGCCGACCTGCTCCTTTATTCCAACATCCTTCCATTATTTATATTTTTATGTGGTGATGATATATTTTTGTATAAAACCTTCATGGTATCAGAGCCTTACCATGGAAATTTATGTCTGAAGTGCCGAAGAAAATAACATATTTTGCGTGGTATCCTATTCACAGTTAAGTAGTGAATCATATTTCAAATTTTTTTGGATAACTTCTTGATTCAGACGTAGCAGCAGATAGTCAATTCAAGGTAAGAAATTTTTTGGAATGTTGATGGTCAGAAATTACAGAAACACATATAAGAAATTTTTGGAATGTTACTCGGCAATCACAACGAGAGGTTCAACTGAATGTTAGTTAAGAATATTGAAGTATTCTTTCTTGAAATCTGACTGTGCACAGTCATTCAATCCAATAACAGAAGTTCTATTTTAATCAGCTGATGTGCCAATAGCTAATCAATTCTGTCGACTCCTTGCCATCTCTTTTTCGGTTGATATTGAAGTTCTTTTCATAATTGTGTTGGGTTGCAAAGACTGGTTTTGATGAGAAATAACTTAGCAAAATCAAGAATCTGGATCAAAATATTGAAAATGGATTGAAGGGGTTGGTCGGCACCCACATTGTTGTCGCCGCCTATCTTCTGTTTCTTTATTCATTCATTCTACCCTAATTACAACAAGAGATTTTTATAAAGCTAATCTAACTCAAATGACTCATATACCCCTAATTAGTACTAATCACTACTTAATTAACCCACGGTCTTGGATCCGAATTACAAGAGACCCGGTAAGACTTATTCATACACACTAACTTATGACATAAACTCTAACACTAAACCCATAATATTCAAACTAATACATAATGATCTCCAACACGCCCCCTCAAGTTGGGTATTGAAGGCTTGAAATTCTCAACTTGCCGAGAATCCTCTTAAAGATATTCACTGGTACTTGTTTTGTGAAGATATCTGCCAATTGATCCTTTGAGCGTACGTGAATCAAGTTGAAAATGCCTTGAGAATTTTTTTCCATGATAAAGTGATAGTCAATCTCAATATGTTTGGTCCTCTCATGAAAGACTGGATTCAATACAATTTGAATGGCAGCTCTACTGTTAGTAAAAAATTCAATTGGAATATTGCCTTTGAGGCCAATCTCTTCTAGAAGTGATATAATTCATAGACCTTCACACATACCCAATGTAATAACAAGATACCATATAACTTGAAGTAGACTTTCTATCGGTTTTAGACCCTGCCCAATCAGCATCTGAATAAATTTTTATGTCTACTGATGAATGAGGAGTATATAATAACCCATAAGTCAATATAGATTTTAGGTACCTGATGATATGAAATACTATACTCATATGATGTTTCGATGGAAAGTGCATCCATCTACTGACATATCCAACTGCAAAACTAATGTCAGGTCGAGTAATAGTAACATAAATTAATTTTCCTACTAATCTTTGATATTTACCGATATCTTCATATGGTTTCCCTGGTTTATCAGTCTCTCCCTTAGAAATTTCCATAGGAATCGAGCAAATTTTGCAGTCTTCCATTTTTGTCTCCTTTAGATCGAGTATATATTTCCTTTGACTTAGAAATAAGCAATTATTCTAATGAATCACCTCTATCCCCAAGAAATAGTGTAGTCTACCCAAGTCTTTCAAGTCAAACAGTAAACTAAGCATTCCTTTTAGGTCACTGATGCCTTCTGTGTCATCTCCTATAATAATGATATCATCCACATATATTAATAATACGATGATTTTCCTTCCTTGCTTGATGAACAGAGTGTGATCACTGGTACATTGTTTGAAGCCCAAACTTATAACACCATCACTAAATTTTTCAAACCAAGACCTGTGAGACTGTTTTAAGCCATAAATTGATTTCTTTAATTTACATACCTTACGAGACTATTTTCCTTGAATATATCAAGGTGGTGGATCCATGTAAATATCTTCCGTGAGATCTCCCTCAAGGAAGGCATTATTAACATCTATTTGAAATAGTTCCCATCTTTTGTTAACTGCCACACTCAAAATGATTCTAATGGTGTTTATCTTTGCCACTAGAGCAAACGTTTCAGTGTAATCTATGCCATATGACTGACTGTAGCCTTTAGCTACTAGCATTGCTTTATATCTTTCTATATTTCCATCAGCCTTATATTTGATGGAAAATACCCACTTGCAACCCACTGTCTTTCTTTCTGTTGGCAGATCAACAAATTCCTATGTCTTGTTTCGTACCATAATTGTTATTTCCTTTGTCATTGTTGCCTTCCATTCTGGATATTGTTCTGCTTCTTCAAATGTTCTCGAAATATAGGTAGAATCTATATTCATGACAAACAACTGATATTCTCTAGGATAGTTGGAATAAGACACCATTTTCTATAAAGAATATTTTGCGATGTCTCATTTTCCCTTACGGATTGCAATTGGAAGATCGTTCAATTTTACTTTTGAGGGATAAGATGTTTATTGAGATGGATTCAGATCCGATTCAGGAGGAGGATTTTGATCTAGAGTGGCTATCTGTTGTGGGAAAATGGTCTTTCTACCACCTCTGGTATATACTTGTCATTCTTTTTCTAAAGAAGGTATTATCTCCTCGCCTTCTTTTTCCTGCACTTGAAAAATGTCACCTGGAGGAAGAGGTATCACATGAGATGGTTGAGAATCAAGTGAAGCTACTTCCTGCATGCTATAAAATGGGGTATCTTCATGAAATGTGACATCCATGGTAACATAAGATCTTCTTCTGAGAGGATCATAGCACTTGTACCCCTTTTGGGTAGATGAGTATCCCAGAAAAATATACTTGATTGATCTGGTATCGAGTTTATCTCTTAAACCTTGATGAATATGAACAAAACATGTGCATCCAAATACCCTCGGAAGTCGATGAAATTGTTTCTTCGAAGAACATAACATATTAAATGGAGTATTATCATTGAGAACCCTGCTTGGCATACGATTGATAAGAAACACGGTTGTTAACACTGCTTCACCCCAATAATATTTAGAAGCATTACAATCAATCAAAAGAGTTCTAGCAACTTCTAGAATATGACAATTTTTCCTTTCAGAGACACCATTTTGTTGAGGAGAATAGGCACAGGAAGTCTGATGTAATATTCCATGATCAAGAAAGAAAGAATGAAGTGAGTTAGACATAAATTCACCACCATTGTCACTGCGGAAGACTTTAATAGTATGTTGGAATTGAGTGAGGATAAACTGGTAGTAAATCGGAAGGATATTCTTTACTTCATCTTTAGTTTTCATAAGATATAACACAGTAAATCTAGTACAACCATTAATAAATGAGATAAAGTTCTTATATCCATGTAGAGATGTAGTAGAGCAAGTACCCCAAATGTCAAAATGAACAACTTCAAATGGAATAGAGGATTTTTCTTCACTCAAAGGAAAAGAAGTACAATGATGTTTTGCCTTCTGGCAAGTCTCACAATTCAAATTTAAATTATTATAATAACTAAATGTCCCAGTCTCTGATGCAAGCGAGGTACATCTTTTCTCTGTAATGACTGTTGATTGCATGGCTGCTCCTTTATTCTCTTCACAAAAATAGATGCCTCTTTTAACACTACCCTGACCAAAGATCCTTCCCGTCCTCAGTTCCTAAAAGAAATATCCAGTAGTGTCAAAAATTATACGGCATTTCATATCCTGAGTTATGGTAAAGATGGATAATAAATTGACTGATATATCTGGAACATGTAAAACATTTTGTAATATGCCGAAAGGTGTAGTTATACTCCCTTTTCCAACTATCGGTGTGTGTGAACCATCTACCAGTCGGATATTAATTTGCTCCTTAATGAGCTCATAGTTATCAAAGA